>JAWQEG010006226.1:0-22500 GCA_033782935.1 Petrolisthes cinctipes
ATCACCATCACTCTCCACCACGGCCATTATATTTCTCTCCACTTCTCTTTCTCTCTTTCCATTCCAATGACTCCTGCTGTGACAACCTATATACCATCTATCTCTCCTTTATTCACTATACCATATACATACCTTCACAAATATTACCACCTTCTATAATTATCTCTTCTTATACCACCACTGTCACTATCTCTTTTTACTACCACTACCACCATCTAGTCATAACACTACTGTCACTATTCTATCACCACCATCATCATAATCACGTCACGTCTTAATCCTACTGTCTCACCACCACCACCAACAGCTACCACCACCACCACTATCACCTTCTCATCTTACCACCACTACCACTACCCACCACCACCACTACCATCACCATCTCATCTTACCACCACTACCCCTCACCACCACCACCACCATCACCATCTCATCTTAACACCACCACTACCCCTCACCACCACCACCACCACCACCATCTCATCTTACCACCCCCACTACCCCTCACCACCACCACCAACACCATCACCATCTCATCTTACCACTACCACTACCCCTCACCATCTCATCTTACCACCACTACCCCTCACCACTACCACCATCTCATCTTACCACCCCCACTACCCCTCACCACCACCACTACCACCATCACCATCTCATCTTACCACCACTACCCCTCTCCACCACCATCACCATCTCATCTTACCACCACTACCCCTCACCACCACCCCCACTACCCCTCACCACCACCACCACTATGATACAAGAGATTGGTGCAGTATACACAAGAAACTTTCCAACAAAAACCGCAACCAACTCACCGACCTCACGCAACACACACCCTCAGCACCACCACCACCACAGTTACCGTCAAAAAGTTTAGTTTGGTCTGTTGGTCCTATACTACATACATTCATTCTCACCCTCTCGCTTGTTTGTCAGGGATTTATTATTTTATTTTGCTCTGTTGTATCTCATTAATTAACACTGTGTTGCGTTAGTGACTGTAAAACGTTAAAAGCACACACATAACTATAAAGACAAACGTTACAGGGTTAATAGATGTAGTTAATAGTTAAGGGAATGTGGTATTATTATTAGTAGGTTTACAAATGGAATACACACACTACACAACAACAAGCCACTTAAGCCAAACTGAGGCATAACCAGGAAGCATCTTCTTAGCACACCGTGGAGGAATAATGAGGTTTCCATTTTTCAACATCCCAGAGTAAAAATATATAAACTTCGACTTAATAATAAATTGCAGGTCGTCTTTAATTATGATTTTCTTAAACTATACTGATGCACTTGTGGTACGGTACTTATTTAATTTTATATAAGTGGTTCTATTGTCTGTACTTTATTATGACTTCAATTATATTTACCCTTCGATAATGGTAACTACTATATATTACATTTCCTTAAACTACGACGAACAAGTCTATATATTTATTATTGTACACGTACGTTTTTCCGTGTTCCCCCTTCATATTTTCAGACCAATATGTGTAGTTGTGTGTACCAGAAGGTCAGCTGGAAAGGCAAAGTTCATACTCATGGATTGTACAGTCACAGTTAAAGTTTTGGTCTGATGGTTAACTCTGATTCATCGTTTTTGTTTGTCAGGTAAAAAGCACCAACCCAAATATGAAAGTAAATGTACCACTTTATCTCAATTTATGTCATCACTTAGCCCATAACAGAGCGAGTAATGAATCATTCCTGAAACACACAGACTCAGACACTACATTAGTATGATCTTTTCAAAATGTTAGGTCAGCATATCAACATTCTTCGACAACAGAGTGCAGACACGAAACTACAAGATCTGTATATAGAGTCACGAACATAAGCTTCGTGACATCAGTTGCTTTGTCAAGTTATAACAACAGACCAAACCTGAATGACAAAAAATTACTACAATTCTTCGAGTCTTGTGTATATGCCAATGGATGAAACAGTTCTGGGAAGCAAAAAGGGTGAGAACATTTTTCTAAACATTGTGCCATGCTCTGTCAACGAGTTTCGAAAGGTCAGATCATATTATTTCATCATGTATGATTGGAAGGGACAGTAAATACAGAACTGCAATATTGTGTATTTCCATAATACACTTACATCCATCCGTAAAAATCCGAGTAGTATCACGATCTCTTCATTATCAGAAATTTTAAATGGGTGTATGAGTGTGGAGTTAACCAGAGAAGGACATGTACAATCATAATTTGTGCTAACATACCCAAACCAGAGAAAAACGTTTACATGCATCCTTTGTGATTAGAGGAGAGATATAATCCAGACAACAGTGCCTTCAACTGGACAAATAATAAATGTAGGGAAAACTCAGCTTGCTCATTATATCTTAAGGGGGTACGGTAATCTTTATGGACGTATAAAGTGGACATTTTAAGTCCTCCAGACATTGCCACGAAACAGATACCCTTCTCGTTTATTTAGGGAGTCTGTTTCTTGACACTGTTTGGAAGACTGTAACTCTTAAGTCGCCCACTACATATTGCCTTCAAGTCGCCCACTACTTACAGTTAATGGCTTCTCATTCCTCCGTTCTGTTTATGACAGTGTTACCAGAAAATATCTCCCTAACACTAACTATATAATTATATAGGTGGAAACTGACTCCTATGACATGACTGTATGTAAAATTAACTTTCCGTGAATGCACCTGCTTTGCTTTTACGACTATATTTATTTACTTTTTGGTGGCTATCGAATTGTACATAACTTTTTTTTTACCAAGAGTGTTATCATATATATTTAGCTAATCCTAATGCATGCGTTTTGATGTGGACTGTAGCGGTGTCGGTCAGCCTCATCTCGCAGGACACGCCAGGTTGTCAGGGCTTGTGTGTGGGTTAATAGCCTCGTTAGTTCTTGGGAAGGGTTGTTAAGTGATCGTTACCTTGGAGAGGCACGTGGAGTGAGTGGGGAGGGAGGGAGGAAGAAAGTGGATGGGAGAAAGAAGGGAGGGAGAAAGAAGGGAAGGAGTACCATAGAGGAGAAAGTGGATTGGAGGAAGAAGGGAGGGAGAAAGAAGGGAGGTGAAAAGGAAGGAGTAGGTGAAAAGGAAGGGGAAGGTGAAAAGGAAGGGGAAGGTGAAAAGGAAGGTGAAGGCGAAAAGGAAGGGGAAGGCGAAAAGGAAGGGGAAGGCGAAAAGGAAGGGGAATGTGAAAAGGAAGGGGAATGTGAAAAGGAAGGGGTACAGTTGGATGGATAGGAAAACGGTAAAAGGTGAGAAGAGATGAAGAAATAGAAAAAAAAAAAAACTATGTGAACATGGAACGGAAGGGATATATGTAGGGACCCACTTCAACAACAACAACAACCACAACCACCACAACAACAACCACCACAACAACAACCACAACCACAACAATAACAACAACCACCACAACAACAACAACAACCACCACAACAACAACAACAACAACCACCACCACCACAACAACAACCACCACAACAACAACCACCACAACAACCACCACAACAACAACAACAACAACAACAACCACCACAACAACAACAACCACCTCAACCACAACCACAACAACAACCACAACTACAACAACAACAACAACCACCACAACAACCACCACAACAACCACAACAACATACCATAACAACCCCCCAGCCCCCCCCCCCTCACGCCCCCCCCCCTTTGAACAACAACTGCTTCCACTAACTTCAGATTCCCGAGTAAGTAAGTGTGTCAACAATTTGCTTAACACGTGTTTGTACCCTAACCTACCTACGTACGTCACTCAGATGAGGAAGTTCACAGTGGAAATGCACCAATTCCTTTCTCAGGTATAATCAGAATTAATTAGTGTTTTATATAGTATCGTCGTCGCCATTTGGATCATTAGTAACTTTAGAATTTAGATAATGATAGTTATGGAGAAATCAGTGGCAAGTTTTTAGCCCATTCTTCTTTTTATAAATTGGGGAAATTCTGACTTTTGTTCTGTTTATAAATTGGGGAAATTCTGACTTTTTTTTTATTTTTTTTGCGTAATTTGTTTTCATATAAATTATTACATTCACAGAAGGAGGTAAGAACTTAAATGGTAGAGAGAGCCAGTGCATTTTCGGCAGGCCAAAGAAGGAGCTAAGCTAAAGACAGAAAGAAAACTATTTAATCCTTTATGTCTGAACTTTTGTCTTTGCAGCGTGACTAAGAATACTATCTCTGAGGTATAAAGTTTCATTAAGGGGGTGCGGGTGTATGGGACAGGCTTGGGGGGGGGGGTTTGGGGGGGTGCGGAAATAGGGGACAGGCTTGGGGGGGGGTTGGGGGTGCGGGAATAGGGAACAGGCTTGTTGGGGGGGGCGGAATAGGGGACAGGCTTGGGGGGGTTGGGTGGTGCGGGAATAGGGGACAGACTTGGGGGGGTGGGGGTGGGGGGATAGAGAAAGCCTGTCCCCTATTCTCGCGTCCCCAAACCCCCCCCCCTCCCCACCCAAGCCTTTCCCCTTACGCCCACCCCCCCCCCCCAAGTCTGTCCCCTATTCACGAACCCCCTTAAGTTCTATATACGAGATCCTTACTTTTTTTATTTTTACGACTACTGAACATTTTAGCATATTTTCTCTCCGACTCAAAAACACCACATGATATTTTTCTGCCAAGGGAATTAATATTTTGACTTTTGATGACTTACAACTGCATAAACATACCAGCCCGATATTATTATTTATATACAAGACAGGAAAGACATCTGCTATCCAAGAATTTAACTACGGTTTAAGGGGGTGCGGTAGTAAGGGACATGCTTGGGAGGGGGTTTGGGGGGTGCGGGAATAGGGGGACAGGCTTGGGGTGGGTAGAAAGCCTGTCCCCTATTCCCGCAACCCCCTAACCCCCCCCCCCCCCCTAGGCCTGTCCCCCCTACTCCTGTACCCCCCAAGCCTGTCCCCTACTCTCGCACCCCCCTAAACCCCTCCAAGCCTGTCCCCCTAGTACCGCACCCCCTTAAGGACCCTGTGATCGTATATGGGAATTGAAGGCCTCTGATTCCTCCTGACCATGCCACGAAACAAACAAGCTCCTTCCATTATAGGTGTGTGTGTGTTTCGTGCAATATTTGAAAGACTCATTTACCTCCAATTTTCTGACTACATCACAAGGTCCCTTAAGATGTATATATTCACTTTACGCGTGTTGGCATCTTGTATGACTAACTGAGATAATAAACACCACCACTTTATTTTACATACATAAACCTCACAGTCATCATAAAGTTAATAATATAATCTTTCGTAATTTCCTGCTACAAATGGAGTATAGATTAATTAAAGTTCACGATCTTCACTGGTCTTCACATCATTTCAAATACTCATATATATATATATATATATATATATATATATATATATATATATATATATATATATATATATATATATATATATATATATATATATATATATATATATATATATATATATATATATATATATATATTTATTTATTTTGTGTTTTGTCTTTTTCAGTGACCGTAAAAAAAAAAAAAATCCAGGATACACGTGTAGAGTGAACAACACAACACAACAAAAACATCTCAAGAGTCGCCTATACAGTACTGGCTGTTCATTTCCACTTGAAGAAACAGTGTAGTGAAACGAAGGCCTTCACATATAATATAACTGTGTTCCCTTCAGTATGTTGTTGCTTTTGTTGTTTACCTTTGTTATGACACGTGTCTCGTCCACCTTCATCACTTCCCTTTTAACCTTATTATTAATTTATTTGTTTTCGTCATGTCTCTCTCTACATTTTCATCATCTTCTCTTCTTTCCTACATTTTTTTTTTTTGCCTTCTCTCCCTTTTTCGTGTCTTCTCTATTCTCTTATTGACGTCTCTACCTATCTCCTCCTCTTCCTCCTCCTCCTCTATTTTGTCTTCTTCTTAATTCTGTTTTACCTTCTTGTTTGTTACGGTCTTCACTTTAGTTCCCATTTCCTCCATCTTATTATTATCGTCAACTCAGTATCTTGTTCCATCTTCACATTCACACCATTTTCATTTTTCTTTCCTCCTGTCATCTCCACCTAGTCCCCCCGTCGTATCCACTTTATCTTTATGTCCTCCACTTTGTTCTGGTCTCCTCCTTATTATCTCTTGTCTTCTCCGCCTCCTTGCTCCTCCTGTCTCTCTAAAATTATTGTCCTTATTCATTTCATGTCTCTAATCCAACTTGTTTCTCTTGTCTCTCTCCACCTTGCCTCTCTCTCACCAACAAACCAATTCACTCTTCTTCCTTCACCACACCTAACCTTGTATAAATCCTCTCTCCACCATCCAATCAATCATCTTTTATTCCACCTTCTTTTTCCTTTCCTCCATCATTCCAATCTCCACAACCAATCCTCTCTTTTACTTCTAAATTATTCCTCTTTCGTCTCCTCCAATATCCCTATCTCCACCTCCAATCAATCCTCTCTCTCTTACTACCACATTCCTCTTTTTGTCTCCACCTCCTCATTTCCACATCCATCCATCGTCACACAACCTCTCCCCACCACTCCCCTCTCTACCGCTACGTTTTACTCTCCTCTTTCGTCCCGTGTGCAAAAAACCTAGAATCCGGAAATTGGCGTCATGGAACTGCACCAAGGAAGACGATGAGCCAGACTAAGTAGAGAAAAAGTAAACCGAACCAGAAAAAGAAAAAAAAGGCGAAGACAAACAGTGGAAAGCAATTAGGGATGAAGAACAAAGCCGAGATAGAGAAGAGAATGTTGATGATAAAGCAGTTTGAGAGGCAGGAAAGGAAGGAAGGAAAGGAAGGAAGGAAGGAAGGAAGGAAGGAGAAGAGATGAAACAAAACGAGGAAGGAAGAAAGGAAGGAAGGAAGGAGAAGAGATGAAATAAAACGAGGAAGGAAGGAAGGAGAAGAGATGAAACAAAGCAAGGAAGGAAACATGGGAATCAGAGAGGGAATTATGGATAGAGGGGAAGAAGAAGGGAAGGAAGGAGAGAGGACTAAAGAGAGATGGAAGGAAAGAAACAAGCAAGGAAGAAGACAAGACAGGGAGAAAAGACAAAGCGACTAGGCTAATAAAAATAGAAAAGGAGGAAGAAGAGGAACCCAGATGATATATAGAATTTACAGGAGAGAGAGAGAGAGAGAGAGAGAGAGAGAGAGAGAGAGAGAGAGGAGAGAGAGAGAGAGAGAGAGAGAGAGAGAGAGAGAGAGAGAGAGAGAGACTAATTGTGAACAGCGGCTATTGTGATGGGATTGAATTCTTGTTTACACACACACACACACACACACACACACACACACACACACACACACACACACACACACACATATATACTAACTTCTCGTCCTGTTTTCTTTTTAGTTTTTTATTTGCTTATTAAATACCTTCCTTCCTTCCTTCCTTCTTTAACACACTTTAACTAGAGTAATTCCTCGCTTTCCATCCTCTTCCCACTCCCCCCCTCCCTCCCTCCCTCCCTCCCTCCCCTCCCCTCCTCCACGCGTGTTTTTTTTTTTTCTCTCTCTCCACTCTCCTTTTCCTCCTCTCTTCCTTTCCCTTCCCTCTCTCTCAACTCAACTTCCGGCTTCTCTCTCCCTTTTATCCCTTCCCTCCCTCCCTCCCTCCTCCTCCACGCGTGTATTTTTTTTTTTCTCTCTCTCCATTCTCCTTTTCCTCCTCTCTTCCTTTCCCTTCCTTCCTTCCTCTCCACACGTCACCCTCACCAACACACTCCTTGGACGTTTAGCACAATAACATCAAAATCCTTCGTTCTCTTTCCTTCACTCCTCTTTATCTCTTCTCCTTGACCTCCTCACATCCATCCATCCATCCATCCATCCATCCATCCATCCATCCATCCCTCCCTCCCTCCCTCCCTCCCTCCCTCTCTCTCTCTCTCTCTCTCTCTCTCTCCCTCTCTCTCTCTCTCTCTCTCTCTCTCTCGCGCGCGCGCGCGCGCGCACGCGCACGCGCACACGCACACGCACACGCACACGCACACGCACACACACACACACACACACACACACACAGAGTTTTTTTTTTCCTCCAACTCCCTAGGGCCTGTTTCAGCACCACAAACTCCCAGACAGACTATTCTACTTTAGTCATTAGTGTCACGTAAGGGTAAATGACCGAGCTTATTGAATTTCACGCTACTAACTCCACCACTTGACTTTAACCCCTTATAGGCGACGTTTTTTTTTTTTTTTTTTTTTTTTTTTTTTTTTTTTTTCTGTGTGATATTTTCATTCGTCCGTCGGAACTCTCAGTATTCTGTCTATCTACAATAAAAGGAGATATTTATTTACTATGTTATTTAAGTGTCGTTTTTAATTAATTCTTTTAGACAGAGATGGATGGCCATATGCTGGGATTCGCTAACTTTATAATATATAGTATTATTAATAAAGCAATATCACATTCTATTGGACACACACACACACACACACAAACACAGTCATGCTCTCCAACCAAACCAAGGCTTGCACACATTCTATTGGACACACACACACACACACACACACACACACACACACACACACACACACACACACACACACACACACACACACACACACACACACACACACACAGTCATGCTCTCCAACCAAACCAAACCAAGGCTTGCACACATTCTATTGGACACACACACACACACACACACACACACACACACACACACACACACACACACACACACACACACACACACACAGTCATGCTCTCCAACCAAACCAACCAAACCTAGCACACATCAACCAGCACCATGGCGGCTTCACCAGCAAACAAAAGGAATTCCCACTCTCCCCCGTCCATATTTAACAGTTGCTCTCACTCCTACTGCTCTCTCTGCCTTTCAGTTTTTTTTTTTAAGACAACAACCATCTATCTGTGCTCAATATTTAAAGGGACTACTGCACATGTAAAGGTATATATATATTGTATACTTTAACATGAGGTGACGACTGTTGCAAACTTCTCTTTAAAAATATATATATAAAAAAAAAAAAAAAAAAATACAGCGTGAATAGAGAAGAGGTAAAGAGAGAAAATAGAGAAGGTGTAAAGAGATAAAATCGAGAAGGAAAGCGTGAGTGTGGAAGGAAGGTGTCCAGGGGAAAATAAAATAAATGCCGAGTACTGAAGAGAATACGAGGGGAGTACAGAAGAAGAAAATGCGTGAGTGGTTGAGGTGAGCAGAGGGTGGGCGGGTGACAAACAGTGCGGGATAACAAGGACTGCAGGCAAGCAAGCAAGAAACGCAGAGGCAGCAAAATATGTGAGTTATGGAGAAGGTTCAGTCCGTGGATTGCTGGGTAGGGTAGGGCTGGGCTGGGCTGGGCTGGGATAGGTTGGGTTGGGAAGGGAAGGGAAGGGGAGGACAGGGAAGGGGAGGACAAGGAAGGGAAGGGGAGGACAGGGAAGGGTAGTGGAGGACAGGGAAGGGAAGGGGAGGACAGGGCTGGGTTGGGCTCGGATGGGATAGGTTGGGTTGGGTAGGGAAGGGAAGGGAAGGGGAGGACAGGGAAGGGAAGGGGAGGGCAGGGAAGGGTAGGACAGGACAGGGAAGGGAAGGGAAAAGAAGGACAGGGAAGGGAAGGGGAGGGGACGACAAGGAAGGGTAGTGGAGGACAGGGAAGGGCTAGGCTGGGATGGGAAGGACAGAGAAGGGAAGGGGAGGACAGAGAAGGGAAGGGGAGGACAGGGAAGGGAAGGGGAGGACAGAGAAGGCTGGGAAGGGCAGGGATGGGCAGGGAAGAACAAGACAAGGAAGAGCAATTTATGTTAAGGAGGGACTGACAGAACAAAGTCGACTTCCATCTCCTTTAATAAATAGAATACGTTCCTGGACATCAAAGCTAGACGATGGGCGGCATAGAAAAAGTTAGACAGTGAAATTACATAAAAACAAAAGGTTAGACAGAGATAAACACAAGAGACAAACAGATAAAGTTAGATGGGCATGCAAACAGAGAGAAAAGAGAGGCGAGATAGGCTACACAAAATTACAGAAAAACACTGAGATACAGAAAGGAAAGAATGAAAGAGGATGCATGAAACAAACAAACAAAAGTGAGAGAGAAAAAATAATACACACACACACACACACACAGCTATAGATACCACACGCAAAACACAGAGCGATTATTTTGAGGGAAAGAGAAAATCGATGAAAATAGTCGTTTGATACAACACACACACTGACAGACAGCTACATGGATGAAAGAAAAATATAGACAAAAGGGAGATTAGGGAGATGGAAATAAATATGTACAAAAAAAAAAAAAAAAAAAAAAGGAAGTAGCGAATTGAAACCCCAAAAAAACTGGGAAAGGAAAGGGAAAAAATGTACAAGAATAATTGAGGGAAAAATATGATACAAGTGAAAAAAAACAACACACAAATTAAATACCAGAGAGAAAAATATGTTACAAGTTAAAAAAAAAAAAAAAAAAAAAAAGAGCGAGATTAACTACACAACACCAGACTACAGCAGCAGAGAGGATAAATATTTAAACTATACATAAAAAAAAAAAAAAAAACATTAATTCGGTGGTATATAAATTGTGTTGAAGGTAGCGTGAATTTCAGACCACCACAAGAGAGGAACGAAGAGTTTATTATTATACCGAGGGTGATGAAACCTCGGCGGCAAAACTTCTGACGGGGAAAAAAAAAAAAAAAAAAAAAATATATATCATATAACTTTTTTTTTTTTTTTTTTTTTTTCTGTGAGGGGAATGAAAGAGCCGGGACTGGACTGGAGGAAAAAGGAAAAAAGTACACCGTAAAAAAATGAGGATAAGCCGATAAAAGGGTTGGAGAGAGAGAGAGAGAGAGAGAGAGAGAGAGAGAGAGTAAAGGGAGAACCATGAAGCAATTTAGGAAGGGAGATAGGCGAGGACAGATTAAAAGAAAAGTGAAAGAGAACGCAAAAAAAAAAAAAAGAAAAAGAAAAAATGAAATGATTGATCGAAGAGAATTAAAAAAGAAAAAAAAAATGTGAAAGATAAAATTAAATGAATGAAGAAGGTGAGGAAGAGATGGGGCTGACTGAGGGGTTGGTTGGTTGGTTGGTCCGTTCGTCCCTTCGTCCTTCCCTTCACACCAACAACCAACTTTTCAATCCTCTTCCTTAACGACATTTTGCCTCACATCAAGGGAAAAAGTCTCTCGAGCCTGTGTGTATGTCAGTCTGGCTCTACCTACCGTCAGTAGATCTTGTTTTTTTTTTTCATCTGCTTCATCTTTCCTTTTCTTTCTACCTATTTACATCGATGTGTTTCTCCCTCTGGTCCCTATGGGTTATGTATCTATCTATCTATCTGTCTCCCATTCTGGTACAACAATTAAATAATGATCTATCTATGTACCTACCTACCTATCGAACTCCCCACTTATCTATCTATCTATCTACCATTTATTTCTATATAACGAAAGTATCCACATTAAGCCAAGTGTTTGTCATTTTACTATACATCAAGAAGGGCTGAAAATTCCTTCCCCAAATAGGCCTTCACAAAATTATTAAAAGTCTACGGACACAGTCACCCATGTTTCATTATATTTCTTAACAGCTATGAGGGTCGTTTACTCTCTTACCTCCACACACACTCAACCAATCGCATTAGTAATTTTTTCTTAATTTTATCCATCTCCGCCACCATCTGTAAATTTACTGCATACATTTTCAACAAAAACTACTAAAACCAATTATTCACCTCATGCTCCACAGAAAAGAAGAAATCAGAACACACACACACACACACACACACACACACACACACACACACACACACACACCAATGTAAGGTGGAACGTGATTGGCTGAACTTTGAGTGGTGGTGGTGAAGATGTTGTCATATACAGCCAGATATTTCTTGCACTTTCTCCTTGCTCAACTGTACACTCCAGGTTTCCTCTGTCCCCAATGTCCCTTTCCTGTCCTATTGTCCTCCTTCTGTTCCCCTCCGTCCCCAGTGGATTCACACTTTACCCCAATTTGTATTTTTTCTCGTGTAGGTTCAGAACAACACGTTTGGTTCTGTTACTCTTTCCTCCTCCTCCTCCTTCCTCCCATCATTCGCACGACTTTTCTCTTGAACCCCCTCCATTGTTTCCTTCTCTTTCATCTCTCCACTCTCTCTTCACCAAATTATTCTCCAGTCCTTCTCTCTCTTTTTTCTCTTTATTATCTCTTCTATAATTCACTCTCCTGTCCTTCTATTTCTTCCTTCTATTCATTATCACCTCTATAATTCACTATCCTGTCCTTCCTTCTCTCCACTCCTTTCCTCTGTTCCTTCTCTATATTCTCTCCTCTGAAAATCAATCTCCTGGTGTTCTTCATCTCCTGGTGTTCTTCTGTCCCTTCCACAATCATCCATTCTTCTCATCTCCATCTAACCTCTACAACACTTCACAGTCTCCTCATTTCACTCTCCTCCTCCACTTTACCTTTTAACTTCTCGGCCTTCCTACCCCTCATGTCTCTTTTCTTATTCCCCATTTCTTTCTCGCTGCTCTTTCTTCAAACCACAATCCCACTCTTCCACACCTTGCAATTGGCTTTCATCTCCATTTCCCTGTACGTCAAGTACCCTTCTATTTTTTCCCATCATTCATCCCTTCCCTTATTCTCTTTTTCTCACTTCCCCCTGTCCTCTTTATTAACCATATCATCATCATCATCTCTCTTTTTATCCACCCCTTCTTTCACTCCTTTCTCATTTCCTCCTCCTGAATAGCAACCTCCACCACTCTCCTCCTTCCCATCCCTCCTTATCCCTCTTCATTCATTGCCTCTCTTACTTAATATCCCTCATCATCCCTCTTCACGCCTCCTCCCTCCCCCTCTTCTCATCTCAGGCTGAACACACACTGTGGCCAAAGTTTTATAATTTCCTCCTAGGCTGATCGGGGTCCTATCTTCAAAAAAAAAAATGAGCTTAGATCCGTCAGTCAAAACTTTAACTTTCAGGGACCACACACACACACACACACACTCACACTCACACTCACACTCACACTCACACTCACACTCACACTCACACTCTCACACTCACACTCACACTCACACTCACACTCACACTCACACTCACACTCACACTCACACTCACACTCACACACACTCACACTCACACTCACTCACTCACTCACACACACACACACACACACACACACACACACACACACACACACACACACACACACACACTCACACACACACTCACACACACACACACACACACTCACACACACACACACACACACCACGTACCATATAAAGTCAACCATCACCTCCACTCCTGTCTATGCTCAAAGTTTTGCTATGTTGTTGTATTCCTGGTATCTGTTTACTCCCTCGAGACCTTCCTGCTCACCCTACTGATACTGTGTGTGTGTGTGTGTGTGTGTGTGTGTGTGTGTGTGTGAGAGAGAGAGAGAGAGAGGCGGTATGTACAGTAGTGTGTGTGTGTGTGTGTGTGTGTGTGTGTGTGTGTGTGTGTGTGTGTGTGTGTGTGTCAGAGAGAGAATTGGTATGTACAGTAGTGTGTGTGTGTGTGTGTGTCAGAGAGAGGGGCGGTATGTACAGTAACGTGTGTGTGTGTGTGTGTGTTTAAACAAGCAAAAAAAGGATAGGGATGCACAGTGCCAGGAGTTTAGAATGAATGGGGTTGCAGTTAGTTGGATGTTGTAAAAGTTTCTGTCCAGTGAATAAATCCTGTGTGCTCTGGGGGAGGGAGTGATGCTAAGTGGTGGTTGGTCTCTGTGGTGAGGAACAGAAAATGCGACAGAAAAAAAAAAAAAAAATGTGGGTACTGTTCACATCATCAATACTTTCCTCCATATCACCATCATGTTCTCAATCACAATTATTACTACCATCACCACCAGCACCAACACAACATCATTCACCACCACCACCAACACCAACACATCCTCATTCACCACCACCACCACCACCACCACCACCAACACATCCTCATTCACCACCAGCACCACCACCTACACATCCTCATTCACCACCAACACCAACACATCCCCATTCACCACCATCACCACCACCACCACCACATCACCACCACCACCACCACCACCACTACAACCACATCCTCATTCACCACCACCACCACATCATCATCATTCACCACCACCACCACCAGCACCACATCATCATCATTCACCACCACCACCACATCATCATCATTCACCACCACGCCAGGACCGAGAAACAGGAGGAGAAAAACATGTTAGAGGCTGGGCCAGGGTTCCTTATTGCCTTAACACTTTTTCATCATCCTTGTTGTTTATTATTTTCATTCCCTCCAGGACTTTATTTTTTTACCGTCACTCCGCTACTCACATACTGTCATTCTTAATTTTATTCCCCCTCCCCTCATACTTTTTTTCATATTTTCATTCCCCTTGTTTTCATACTTCTCTCTGGGTCATTTTCACAATTATGTGTGTCTATTTTCCAACCTGAGTACAATATATTACTTCTTCATTCCCCAATTTGAGTTCTGTGTTTTATACTTTCATTCCTTGACACACACGTTTAAATTTTTGTAGTTTCCTTCCTCTGCTGCCATTCTTTTTTATGTGATTTTTATTCCCCCACTCTTTCTCTTTATTTTCATTCCCCTACTCTCACTTTCATTTCATCTTTCATACCTTTCATTTTCAGTTCTTAACTCTTTTATCATTTTTATACTGTCATTCCTCACTTACTTATATTTCTATTTTAATTACCACACTTCAATTGTAATTTACTATATGCTTTCATTCCCCACTCAAACTTTTTAATTCATCTGCAAACCATTCCCCATTTTTTATATTTCATTCCCCACTCGTACATTTCTTTTCCAATCATCGACTCTCATCGCCTCTTCACAAAAAAACTCCCGGCTGGTTTCTAAATCAACAGGGACAATAAAAAATGCAGTGCTATTACCGATTCTTTCACTGCGTTCTCTCTCTTTCCTCTCCCTCACTCACTCGCCCGCCCGCCAGCCCTCCCGCCTCTCTCTGCTTCCTCTCCTGCGCCTACTACGCTTTCCACCCCTCCTGTTACTTCCTTCCTTTCCTACCTCCTCCGCTTCTGTTTCCTCTCTTATCCTCACTCGCTTCCCATCTTCTGCCTCACCTCCTTCCTCCCCTTTTGTAGTTTGATTCTTCTGCCTCTTCTCCCCTCTTGCTTAGCCTCCAGCATGACCTGTTTATCCCTTCCCTGTTGCTTCTCCTTCTCCTCCTCCTGCCTCCTCCCTTTCTACCCTTTTGCTCCCCTTATGCTCTTCTGCCCACCTCTCCTTCCTCCTCTCATTCTCCTTTTACTCCCCTTACCTCACACTCTGTTATTTTACTCTCCTCTCCTTCCTCCTCCCATTCTCCTTTCCTCCCCCTACCTTATATTCTGCTCTCCTGCCCTCCCCTCCTTCCTTCCTCCTCCCATTCTCCTTTTCCTCCCATTACCTTATCTTCTGCTATTCTACCCTTCTCCCATAACTTCAATACTACAGGAGTAAATTTGTCACATCAAACCTACACCACATAACTTGGATACGAAATTCGATACTTTCTTTATGCATAAACACAATCATTAGGCAACACAGACGACACCACCTCATCCTCCTCATCATCCAACAACCAAACCAGCACACCAGACAACAAAAGTCAATACTCACCAACACTGGACACCGACATTCTGAAACATAGGAGAGTTACATTAAGGGGGTGCGGGAGTAGGGGGACAGGCTTGCGAGGGGGGGGGTTGGGGGGGGGAATAGGGAGACAGGCTTGGGGGGGGGTTGGGGGGGTGAATAGGGAGACAGGCTTGGGGTGGGTGGGTAGAAAGCCTGTCCCCCTATTCCCGCACCCCCCTAACCCCCCCCAAGCCTGTCCCCCTACTCCTGCAACCCCCCAAAAAAACCCGCACCCCCTCCAAGCCTGTCCCCTTATTCCCGCACCCCCTTAATATAATGATGAGATAATATGGGACTCTGCATTAAACTGTTTATGACTTTGTGAGGAAAAAGACACTACAAATCAAAACCAAAGTGTCATTTACTAGTTATGGTTGTACACTCCATACCAGAATTTTAGCTTCATTTTGACATACGAGAGCTGAAGGGGATAGATAGTACAGTGTTCATAAATCTGGAGTAACTGATTCCTCCAAACTATTCCTATCAACAGGCCACCATTGTTATTGTTGTTAATCTGGTGTTGTTTCCTGGCACAATATGGAGGAATCAAAGTGTTCTCGTGTACCAAAAGTATATTATTACCTTAAGGGGGTGCGGGAGTAGGGGGACAGGCTTGGGGGTGGGGGGACTGGGGTTGGGGGTGCAGGAATAGGGGGACAGGCTTGGGGTGGGTAGAAAGCCTGTAATCTATTCCCCCCTAACCTCCCTGCAACCCCCCAAGCCTGTCCCCCTATTCCTGTACCCCCCCAAAAAACCCCGACCCCCTCAAGCCCGTCCCCCCTATTCCCGCACCCCCTTAAAGTCATGACTCAGATCTACCCGGTAAAATTTCACACCTGCACCAAGTTTTCCATTAAAGCAGAAATCAGAGAGGATTATATCTGATGGCAATACAAGAGATTCCAGGAAAAACTCTCGTACATCCAGGAAGTGTTATTGAGATTATTCTGAACCACGAGGAAATGAGAACGACCAAGTTAGAATTCTTAAAAAAAAAAAAAAAAAAAAAAAAAAAAAGAGAGAGAGAGAGTAGATGGGGCAGTTGGAAGTAAAGTGCTGATGGGCTCCACAGTTATATTCTTACGTAAATGAGGTCATATCAAAATGGCCTCACTCGACTGCACATTACTAATATTAGGGCGACTTAACACGGGGCCGACCAGGGATAAACATCAGAGAGTCACAGTAGCAGTGGGGAGAAATGGGTACACACAACTTCATACATTTTTTTTCCGGACACAGGTATTGCCATGTCAGGTTGGTGGGGAAGGACAGGGAGGTGAAGGTGGTTGAGTACGAAGAGTTGAGGAAATTGAGAGCGAGAGATGTTGGTTGGGGTATTGGAGAGAAGAGAAGAGAAGAGAAGAGAAGAGAAGAGAAGGAAGGGCAATGAGAGAGAAGAGAAGAGAAGAGAAGGAAGGGCAATGAGAGAGAAGAGAAGAGAAGAGAAGGAAGGGCAATGAGAGAGAAGAGAAGAGAAGAGAAGGAAGGGCAATGAGAGAGAAGAGAAGAGAAGAGAAGGAAGGGCAATGAGAGAGAGAGAGAGAGAGAGAGAGAGAGAGAGAGAGAGAGAGAGAGAGAGAGAGAGAGAGAGGAATAATAAACAAGATATGGATAAGATATGAAGGCAGGGAGACAAACATATAAATGAAGACTGACAGAGGGAGAGACAGGACACGCTCGCAAAACACACACACACACACACACACACACACACACAAACTGGCAAGAGCGTACATACACAAACTTCCACATTCACACAGTCACACGATAACATGCAAACTAACATACATACTGTACTGTTTCTCAATGATGATTTACCTACACAAATACAATGTAATATATATCCCGTAATAGCAAAAAAAAAAAAAAAAAAAAAATACCAATTACTAATAGTCATCTAGCAGACAAAAAAAAATATTCACTGTTAAAAAATATCGAAAAACAGGAGGAAAATAACAGAAGCAAAAATATCAAATTCTGACAAAAAAAAAAAAAAAAAAAATTCAAGGTCTTGTTTATATTCTGTGGAAAAAAATGTAGAGAAAACCGAACTAGGTGTGGTAGCTAGCCAGCTTGGTCGGTGTTGAGCAGAGGTACACTTCAGCTTGTAGCGATTGAAATACGTAGCAAACACAGTTATTGGATGGTAAAACATGCAAAGCCTAAAATATTTGCAGGCCAGGATCTGATACGTGTGTGTGTGTGAGAGAGAGAGAGAGAGAGAGAGAGAGAGAGAGAGAGAGAGAGAGAGAGAGAGAGAGAGAGAGAGAGAGAGAGAGAGAGAGAGGAGAGAATGTGTGTGTGTGTGTGTGTGTGTGTGTGTGTGTGTGTGTGTGTGTGTGTGTGTGTGTGTGTGTGTGTGTGTGTGTGTGTGTGTGTGTGTGTGTGTGTGTGTGTGTGTGTGTGTGTGTGTGTGTGTGTGTGTGAGACTAACCGATAGATACGCCGAAAACCCTCACCCATTTTAAAGTGAAGCAACAGTCATCATTACCTGTATTTTATTCTTACCACCAAATCTCTTCACACCGATGGCAACAACAACATTCTTTTAACCACGACAACCACAATAAAGTTTTATTTATAAACGAACTGACAGGTTGGCGGAGAGCAAGACTATTCACCCACCTTCCCTCACACACACACACACACACACACACACACACACACACACACACACACACACACACACACACACACACACACACACACCCAGAGGAAGGATGAGAGTTTCTAAAGGTCAGGGTCAGCGGTGTGGGAGTGACCCCTGCTTGCTTGCCTGTCTGCTTGCCTTCCTGTCTGTCTGTCTGCCTGCCTGCCTGCCTGCCTTCCTGTCTTCCTTCCTTCCTGTCTGTCTGTCTGCCTGCCTGCCTGCCTGCCTTCCTGTCTTCCTTCCTTCCTTCTGTACTCTGGCTGCTTTTGAAGGAATTTTCTTTTCTTATACGTGTCAACTCGAAATGAAAATGTTATAAACCGTATAATTCATAATGTGTTCCCCTCTCTTTAATACAGTGTGGCATGATCGTTGATTTTATATTCCTCTGTTAACTCGCGCTTCCTCATACATGATTCTAGTCTATGGACCTTAGTTTCCAGCTGTTACTTGCCACAGGGTGAATGCAACACTCACCAGCATAATAGATAGTTTTTGACGTTTATGCATAAGTAATTGGAGAACACACACATAAATATATATGTTTATATATATAAATAGGTACTTGACAAGCATAAGCCTCAAGTCACAGCACACACACATATGCGCTCTGCCAGGTTGGACACACACATCCCAAACGAATACATAAATATACACACACAGGCCTGCTTATTCCACCACAACGCATACTGTATGTGTATGTAACAGACATAACCAAACCACATTCATTTATGTACACACACACACACACACCCAATGTCTCTTCTCACCCCTCATGACCTACACACACACACACACACACAAGGACAACACACACACACACACAAGGACAACACACACACACACACACACACAAACAAAAGGACATTCCCCCATAATAGGATCCTAGTGTGCCACATAGCGAGGAAGGGGAGGGAGAGTGGTAGTGAGGCGAGGCCAGGCTGACGTCCCCCTCTCACACTCTGGCTGTAAAGAATGACACTCCCATCAACAAGACATGTGGGGGAACCTCCTACTTTTTTTTACACAAACCTGATGGGAACGGAGGCTACACACGTATTTATTTTTATTTTATTTTTTGTTTTTCATTGAGATTTTTTTTTTTTTGTGTGATAATCGATAGGGTGATTTACAATTACAAAAAACTAAACAAAAAAATGTTGGGTAGTAATGCATTTGCAATCTCAGTATCTCGACAGTTATTTGGCATTTTCATTTACTCCGGCGAAAGTCAGATGAATCCAATTCGATCAATGTTTTTTTTAAGCATTTATGCATTATCTATGATTAGAACCGAGATTATTGTATATATTACTAAAGGTTAATAATATTTATAAACATTTTTGCAGATGATAAAAGGGATTTGCAGTGTAAAAATAAAGCTATTATCTGAAGTGAGATGATCAGATATTATATTAAGCTCGATTATCGTACCAAGTAATGCCAATGAAACGTAGACTATACAATGAATACAATAGCATACTTATGTCTCCCCACCCCCCCAAGATAGAATGGTACTTTAAGGGGTTAATTCACTCTTGTTTCATTGGACTGCCATGATTCCTCCAAAGTATGCCAGAAAACATGATAATGGTGTTCTGTTGCTTGGAATAGTTTGGAGGAATCGGTTGCTCCAGATTTACCAACACTTTAGGGGGGTATATAGCACATTGATATTGGTGGTAAATCTGGAGCAGCTGATGCCTCCAAACTATTCCAAGCAACGGGAGACCATTATATTCATTCATTGGTCCTGTTTCTTGACATACTTTGGAGGAATTAAAAGGCACTGCAATGTACCAAAAGTGTATTGATTACCCTCTTAAGGCCAGGGGGGGGGGGGGGCAGAAGGAAACCTATTATCAAGTTGGTATCTTTGGTAGTACCGAGCACGAATATAATCCTTGAGAGGAGGCCATATTTAACATTTGTACCACCGACGCATACAGCTATTGTTTCCCCACATGGAGGGTCCCAAACACTGCATGGGAGAGTGGCTGTCAAACTCTTGTATTGTTCATTCTCGTTGGAACTTTTTTGTTTTTGTTCATTCTCGTGGAACTTTTGTGTTTTTGTTCATTATCGTGGAACTTTTTTTTTTTTTTTTTCATTAACGTTGGAACTTTTGTATAGCTCATTTTCGTTGGAACTTTTGTGTTGCTCGTTCTCATAATATATAATATAGAAAGATAATATATATATGGACTGACTGCTGCTTAGGGTAGAGAAGAATTAGGGCCCCGTGGGAAATTAAGCAATACCAAGAGGAATAAGACAGTAACTAACTTGTCCCTCCCAATACGAGAAAAGTCCAGTGATGAGTGAAGGGAGAACATATGGAACCAACACACACCCTTATCATCCCACTGGAGAGGAAGATAATGGAATGGAGATGACGTGTGTAGGGTGAGGGAGGATGGGGTGTAGATGAGGATGTATGTATGTATTGAGGTAAGAAGTGTGAGTATTTAGAATGGTGATGACGTGTGTAGTGTGAGGGGGATGGGGTGGAGTTGAGGATGTAATGAGGGAAGTGTGAGTATACATAAGGTGAAAGGGATGGGGTGTAGATGAGTATGTATGTATGTAATGAGGGAAGAAGTGTGAGTATATAGAATGAAGACGACGTGTGTAAGGTGAGGGGGATGGGGTGGAGATGAGTATGTATCTATGTAATGAGGGAAAAAGTGTGAGTATACATAAGGTGAAAGGGATGGGGTGGAGATGAGTATGTATGTATGTAATGAGGGAAGAAGTGTGAGTATACAGAATAGGAGAAGAGGCGATTTTTTAGTTCTATATGAGGTTTAAGAGAGAGAGGAGAGGTGATGAAAAGCATGAGAGAGAGGAGAGTGTGATGAGGATTAGGTGAATGAGAGAGTTTGGAAGAATAGGGAAAAATGACAAGAGTGAGAGAATCAGACAGAAGCATATATTGACTGACAGAGAGAGAGAGAGAGAGAGAGAGAGAGAGAGAGAGAGAGAGAAAAGGGGAAGAGACACATAGGCAGATAAACACAGAGAAAGGGGGAAAGAGAGATAGCCAGCGATAGGCAGATAAACACAGAGAAAGGGGGAAAGAGAGATAACCAGCAATAACACTAATAGGACGTTGCCCTCTTTGGCTGCATAAAAAAATAGTAATAATAATAATAATAATAAAAACATTAATAAAAACTCAAATAAATAATATAAAGAAAAATGTATTATTTGGTCGCCACCACTCCATTAAATTGTCATAACCAGACAAGATTAATTACTGCCATAATCTGCATCATTAATAATAAGACCTTCAGAACTAATTACCTCTGTAGGAGAATTATTACCAAATGAACCTTCTGCCCCCCTACCTCTCCCCCCAACTTCTCCGCCCCCCTCCTACCTCTCCGCCCCCCTCTCCGCCCCCCCTTTCTCCGCCCCCCTCTCCCCCCTTCCTCTCCCCCCTCTCCTCCCTACCTCTCCGCCCCCCTCTCCTCCCCTCCGCCCCCCTTTTCCCCCTACCTCTCCGCCCCCCTGCCCCCCCCCCTCCCCCCCACCTCGGCCGGTTGCAGCAGGTAAAGGCAGTATATTAAAAAAGGGTGTAATTACGTAGTGTTGACAAATTGGAGGGCTACCGAAGCACTCAAACTCCACCAGGAAACACAGAGTAGTTATTATAGTACAGTTGAGGCTATGGGTATGGGATCTGTTGTGTGATGTAGTTTGGAGGAAGCTGTAGTGTTTCAATTCGTTTCAGAGTCCACATATTTTTTTTTTTTCTGACTCGCTCCTTACCATTTTTTTTTTTTTTTGCATTGAATAAATACCGACAATTTAAGGCTAGAAAAATATATTCCACTTCAATTCCGTTTTAACATTGTAATCTATTAGTATTTATCATGGCTAATTCCAGGCGATTTACACTAAAGTCACAGAAAAATTACAAACATTTAGGGTCAGGAAGTAAACACTATATATATATATATTTTTTTTTTCACTGTTATACGCTTTTATATTGCCTTACCAAACAAAGTCTCGCTCATATTATACATTTTCCATTTTGTTACACATATATATAACTTTGTCTGTGTCATGATAGCAATATAGTTCCCTCAGGAAGGCTTTAAAAGTGAAAAATGTTGATG
>JAWQEG010006226.1:25000-51972 GCA_033782935.1 Petrolisthes cinctipes
CTCTTCTCCCTTTCTACATATTCTTCTTTCTTGCTTTTTGTTTTCATTTTCTCCTTCCTTTTTTATTTCCCTAGAGTATATTCTATTCTCAGTCTTAAATTTCCTTCATTATTTTTTTTTTAATCCTCATTTATTTCTTTTCTTTCTCTCTCTGTTCTGTGTGTTTTTATCTCTTCTTCCCATACTTCTTTCTTATACTCCCTACGTTCTCTCTCATTACCTCAACGTGTCTTCTTCCAATAATCTCTCTCTCTCTCAATACACCCCTTCCTCTCCCTCCCTTTACACACACAACACAGCCCCCTACACCAACACACTCCCTCCTCCTTCCTTCCCCTCCCTTCCCTTCCCCTTCTCTCCCCTCCCTTCCCCTCCCTTCCCCTTCTCTCCCCTCCCCACCATTCCCCTTCTCTCCCCTCCCCTCCCCTCCCCTCCCTTTCTCTCCCCTCCCCACCATTCCTACACCAACACACTCCTTCCTTCCCCTCCCTTCCCCTCCCTTCCCCTTCTCTCCCCTCCCCCACCATTCCCCTTCCTTCCTCTCCCTTCCCTTCCCCTTCTCTTCCTTCCCCTCCCCACCATTCCCACACACACCCCATGCAAATAAGAAGGTGTGAGTGTGCTGGCCGGTGTGAATAATTACGTTGTCGCGTGATATTTCAACGACTCTTTGATGTGTTAATGGAAGGTGCTGATGGGTTTACGTTGTGATGGAGGCAGAGAAAAGAATGGGAGGGTAAAAATGGAAGAGAAAAAAGACGTATGTTGGGTGGAAAAGAGAGAGAGAGAGGAGAGAGAGAGAGAGAGAGGAGAGAGAGAGAGAGAGAGAGAGAGAGAGAGAGAGAGAGAGAGAGAGAGAGAGAGAGAGAGAGAGAGAGAGAAACGAGTTAGCTGGTAGGTGGATTGAGAGTATTAGGAATGAGGTAGGGAAGAGGAGAGAGGGATATAGTGAGTTGGGGTTGAACTGTGGCACTGAAAGAGAAGTAAAGAAGTAGCAGGAGGAAGGAATCATATAAAAATGCTAGAAGGAAGGAAGGAAAACAATTGTACGAGTAAAAATGAAAGCTGAGATAAATGAAGACATAAATGGTGGGAAAGAAGGAGGAGGGAAAATAATGAGGAGAAGGAAACAACTTGTGGGGAGAAGCAAGATAAATGTTTAGAGGAAAATATAAAGAAATAAGAATAGTAGGAACAGAGTAGGAAAAAATATAAAGAAAAAATACAAAGAGTAGGAAAAAATAAAGAAATATTACAGAGAGTAGGAAAAAATAAAGAAAAAATACAAAGAGTAGGAAAAAAATATAAAGAAAAAAATACAAAAAATAGGAAAAAATAAAGAAAAAATACAAGGAGTAGGAAAAAATATACAGAAAAAATGCAGAGTAGAAAAAATATAAAGAAAATATATAAAGAGTAGGAAAAATATAAAGAAATAAGAATAGTATTAAAAGAGAAGAAAAAATTGTGGAAGGAAATAATATATATATGTTGTATTGGCAAAAAAAGGTAAAGAAAGAAATAGTGGAACAAAAGAGAAAGAAAGAATGGTGGAATGAAGAAGTTATAAAAAATAATATCTGGCAAAACGAGAGAGAGAGAGAGAGAGAGAGAGAGAGAGAGAGAGAGAGAGAGAGAGAGAGAGAGAGAGAGATGAAAGATAATCCAGAAGAAGTAGTAAGGACCCTGTGATGCAGTCTGGAAAGTGGAGATATATAAATGAGTCCTTCAAATACTGCACGAAACACACACACACACACACACACACACACACACACACACACACACACCACACACACACACACACACACACACACACACACACCTATATAGAAGGAGCTTGCTTGTTTGTTTCGTGGCATGGTCAGGAGGAATCAGAAGTGTTCAATTTAATACATGATCACAGGGTCCGTAAAAGGAGAAGGTAGTGTGAGTGTGTGTGTGTGTGTGTGTGTGTGTGTGTGTGTGTGTGTCAGGGGTGAGAGAAAGCAGCAAGGATGGGTCGGGCCACATTGTACTCTCGTAAAGTTTTATCAAGTCCTGTGTCGTTCCTCTTAACTTACACCATGTCGCACTTCTCACTAATGCGTGGGAAGGGAAGGAGGGAAGGAATGGTCAGTGGGAAGTGGGTGGGGGAGGGGGGGAGGAGTGGGTGGTGGTGTGTGGGAGGGGGAGGGGAGAAGTGGGTGGTGGTGTGTGGGAGTGGAAGAGGTGGGGTGAGTAGGTGGTGTGTGGGAGTGGTTGGTGAGTGGTGTGTGAAAGTGGAAGTGGAAGTGTTGGGGGAGTAGATGGTGTGTGGGAAGTGGAAGAGGTAGGAGAGTGGGTGACGTGTGACTGGGGAGGGATGGGTGAGCGAGTGGTGTGTGGGAGGGGAAGAGGGGAAGGAGTGGGTGAATGGGTAGTGTGTGACAGAGGAAGAAGTAGAGGGAAAGGAAGGGAAGGTGTTACAGGAGAGGTGTAGCAGAGATTGATAAGTAAAAAGGGAGATGGAAAGTTAGGGAATTGTGAGGTAAAGGGAATTGAATGGGTAGATGGAGGTTAGTAAGCAGTAACCTCCATTATAAGGGAAGATGAAAAGTGTGTGTGTGTGTGTATGTGTTGGGGGGGGGGGAGAGGTGAGGATTTGAGTGGGGAAGATGAAGGTTGGATGAGAGGTGAGGGAAAAGAGTGGGAGATGGAGGCTAAGAAAGAAAGGTGAGTGGGGGATGAGAGGGAAGGGAAATGAGTGGAGGATGAGAGGGAAGGGAAATGAGTGGAGGATGAGAGGGAAGGAAATGAGTGGGGGATGAGAGGGAAGGGAAATGAGTGGAGGATGAGAGGGAAGGGAAATGAGTGGGGGATGAGAGGGAAGGGAAATGAGTGGGGATGAGAGGGAAGGGAAATGAGTGGAGGATGAGAGGGAAGGGAAATGAGTGGGGGATGAGAGGGAAGGGAAATGAGTGGGGGGATGAGAGGGAAGGGAAATGAATGGGGGATATGGTAGGTTAGGAAATGTAAGTTGACGCCAAAACTCAGCAGAAGACATAAGAAATGAATGAGGAAATAAAAGGAAAAGGAAATGAGAGGTGTCATGTTAGGAAAAGGAAAGTGAGTGTCAAACGAAAGGTAGGAGGAGTGAGTGAAGTGACAGGAGGTAAGATTATTGTGAAGTATTGATTAGAGGTAAGGAAGAGAATAGGGATAATAATAATAATATGTAAGGGAGAGGGGAGAATGGAGATGAAGGGTAAGAGAGTAGGAGAAGGAAGAGACAAGAGAACGAATTACGTGGAGGAATTAGGAGTAAAGAGGGAGATGGAATAAAGAGGGAGATGGAGTAAAGAGGGAGATGGAGTAAAGAGAGAGATGGAATAAAGGTAGAAAGTGGAAGCAACGACAGGATTGTGAAAGAAATAGAAAACGATTGATAATATAAGAATAATATAGAATAGTTATATGTATGTATGCAGTATATAAAAACGAATATATATACAACACGTAAATACTGATGAAGAAAATATTGGATTAAGTGAAAGGAAGAAAATATTGGATTAAGTTAAAGGAAGAAAAGATTGGAATAAGTGAAAGGAAGAAAAGATTGGAGTAAGTGAAAGGAAGAAAAAAAAAGACTGAAAATACATCATGAAAGAAGGAAGGAAGAGAGAATAATGGAAATTATATAATGAAGGTGGGAACGAAGGAATGAATACAGAGTTAAGGACAGTATAACATGATAGATGGAACGAAGGAAGGAATAGAGTATGATGGGAAATATAATGGGAATGAAGGAACGAAGGAAGGAATAAAGTATAATGAAGAATATAATTTGAAAGAGGGAACGAAGGAAGGAAGAGAAAATTTAACATGAAGGAGGGAAAGAAATAAGAGAGAATGATGGAGGGAAAGTGGGAAGGAAGGAAATATAATGGATAATATAATATGAACGAGGGAAACAAGAAGGAAAGAAAGACAGTATGATGGAGGGAAAGAGGGATGGAAGGAAGGAAATATGATGGAAAATATAATATGAAAGAGTGAAGGAAGAAAGGAGAAACGAAAATGGAGAATGTAGGATGAAAGAATGATGATATAATATAAAAGAGAAGGAAGGAAGGAAGGAAGGAAAATATGATGTAAAATATAATATGAAAGAGAGAACGAAGGAAGGAAGGAAAGAGGGAATGAAAGAAGGAAAGAAAGACAGTATGATAGAGGGAAAGAGGGAGGGAAGGAAGGAAATATGATGTAAAATATAATATGAAAGAGGGAAGGAAGGAAGGAAGGAATGTGAAAGAGAGAAAAAAGAAGGAAAGAAAGACAGTATGATAGAGGGGAGGAAAGAAGGGAATATGAAAGAGAGAAGGAAGGAGGGAAGGAAGGAAGGAAGGACGGGAATATGATGTAAAATAAAATATGAAAGAGGGAAGGAAGGAAGGGAATGCAAGGGAAGGATGTCTAAGGTGACCCCACACGACAGGAAGCAGGGAGAATAATAGAGAGGGGACAGCAGCCAGTGACTCACAATGGAATAATGTAGTAAGAGGAAGAAGTGGTGGTGATGGGGAAGGAAAGGAGGAAGAGGAGGTGGTGGAGGAGAGGAGGAAGAGGTGGAAGGGGAAAGAGATGGAGGTGGAAGAGGAAAGGAGGTAGAGGTGGAGGAAGATTAAGAGGTGGCAGGGAAAGGGGGATGAGGTGGAGGAGGAGGAAGAGATGAAAGGGGGAAGGGGGAAGAGGTGGAGAAGGAGAAATAGAATAGGAGGAAGAGGGGCAAGAGGAGAACCAGGAAAAGAGGAAGAGGGACAAGAGGAGAACTAGGAAAGGAGGAAGAGGTAGAGGAGGAGGAGAAAGGAGTGGAGGAGAAAAAGAAAGGAGGAAGGAGTGGAGGAGAAAGAGACGGAAGAAGATGAAGTAGTGAATGAAAAGAAAGTGGAGGAGGAAGACGGGGAAGAGGCAGGTAAAAGGATAATGAGGAGGAGCCAGGGAAGGAAGAAAATAACTAAATAAAATACAAAGGAATCCCAGAGTGCCTTGACAACAACAACAACAACCACAACAACAACAACACCAACCACAACACACCTATACTGTACGTAATGATCCTGGCCTTTGCTGTCTGGGTGTTGGTGTGTTAACTAGACTACTCTGGTGAAGGAAGGTAGGGCAAAGAAGAGGTGGGTGGTGGATGAGACTGGGAAGAAAAGGAGAAATTGGGAAAGGAGGTAGGGGGGGAAATTTTGAGTGAAGAATGGATGAGAAAGAGGGATGTATGGAGGAGGAGGAGAATGGAGGATGAGGAGGAGGAAAAGGAAAATGGAGGAGGAGAAAAATGGAGGAAGAGGAGAGGAAAATGAAGGAAGAGGAGAGGGAAAATGAAGGAGGAGGAGGAGGGAAAAGGGGAGAGGAGGGAAAAGGAATGAGGAGGGAAAAGGAAGGAGGAGGAAATGGAAAATGAAAATGGAGGAGGAGGAGGAAAAGGTAACTGCAGGAGGAGGAAAAGGAAAATGGAGGAGGAGGATGAAAATTCAGAGGGACGACAGGAGGAAAAGAGGTTAGAAATTCAGAGGGCATAATGGAGGAGGAGGGGAAGGAAGATAGGAGGAAAAGAGGGAATAATAGAGAAGAAGTGAGGGGAAATGTCAAAGGGAAGAAAGGAAGAGGGAAGAGAGGAGAGGGGATGTGGGTGAATGTCGGAGAGAAGAAAGGAGGAGGAGGAAAAAGAGGAGAGGGGGGAGGGAATATGTCGGAGAGAAGAAAGGAGGGAGGAAGGAGAGGGGGGGGAGGGGATATGTCGGAGAGAAGAAAAGAGGAGAGGGGGGGAGGGGATATGTCGGAGAGAAGAAAGGAGGAGGAAGGAAAAGAGGAGAGGGATGTGGGTGAATGTCGGAGGGAAGAAAGGAGAAGCAGGAGGAGCTGGATATGAATTAGTCAGTGGGTTAATAAGATTACCAAATATAGCTGATTTGTAAAGTATTTTGTAGATGGTTCAGAAGTTAAGTGATTCAATTATTAAGCAATTTACGATACTCGAGGGAAGACATTTTTCAGATATTGATAATTAAGAAGAAAAATGAGAAGGGGAAGAGGAGCGAGACGAAGAGAAAGCGATTTATATATATACCGTATATATATATATTTTTTTGTTTTCTTTTCTTTTTTGAGCTATCATGGGACGACACAAAGTTGATAAAAAGTAGTTAGATGACAAAACATTAAAAAAAAAAAAGTATGAAAGAAACGCAGAATGGATGAAACTTAGTGAACAAATAAAAAAACCCATTATGTCTGAAAAACCACAAAGTTAATATTAAGTAAAGTTCCTGCATAACATAAGAAAAAAAAAAAAAAAAATTAGGAAAACTAGAAAAATAAAGGTAAAAAAATTAAAGCGAGAGTGGAGGAGAGATTCGGGTCAAACCAATCTCTAGAATTAATTGCGTAATTTTTTTGTTTACACTCCGTTGGCAACACTGCAAAAAAAAAAAAAAAAAAATGGGACGGTCAAAAATGAATGGTGGAAATAATAAAAAAACTAGAGAGAACGGCTGAACGGATAATATGATACAGGTGTGGGAGCATTTGTGTATGAGGAGTGATTGATGGGATGAGACAGGTGTGTGGGGGTGATTGATGGGGTGATTACAGGTGTGGGGTGATTGATGTTGTGTGAGACAAGTGTGTAGGGCGTATACTGTGGAGACATGTAACAAGTTTGGGTGATTGATGATCAGAGTGAGACAAGTGTGTGAGGTGATTGATGTTGTGTCAGACAGGTGTGTGGGATGTGGTTGAAGGAATAACAGACAGACAGGTGTGTGTGGTGATAGACAGACAGACAGGACAGGTGTGTGTGGTGATTGACAGACAGACAGACCAGGTGTGTGTGGTGATTGACAGACAGACAGACAGGTATGTGTGGTGATTGATTGACAGACAGGTGTGTGTTGTGACAGACAGACAGGTGTGTGGTGATTGACAGACAGACAGACAGGTGTGTGTGGTGATAGACAGACAGATAGACAGACAGGTGTATGTGTGGTGATTGACAGACAGGTGTATGTGTGGTGATTGACAGGTGTTTCAGGCGATGAATGGATGAAGTTAATTGACAGACAGGTGTGTGTGTGAGGTGATGGATGAAGTCAAACAAAAATGAGGCGAGTTAGAATTACACAATGAAAAAAAAAAAAAATAAGATGGAGAATCACACAGGAATACAAAGAGGTGACAAAAAAGGTGTGAGAAATCCGACGTGGGTTGGGTAACAGGTGCCCTTTGACAACTCGAGTTAATTAATGATGAAAGTTTGGACTGAAAATGACCCTTGAATACAAAGAAGGGGACTAATTGAAAGAGAGATGGGATGATGAAAAAAAGTATGCACATGGGTAAAAAAAAACCGCTAATGAAAGGACGGATGGCTGAAAGGATAAAAGAATTCCCATAAAAGTGATGGAGGAGGATGAAAGCAGCATAGGGACTGAAGGAGGGGCTGAAGGTGCTATGGACTGAATAATTGATGATGACGAATGGACTGATAAAATAACAGAAATGATGGAGAAGGAATGAAGGAAGGAAGGATTAAGAGAGGGACATATGGAAGAGAAAGAGAATTGATGGATGAATGTTTAGGTGAATATATGAATAAGAGAGTGAGTGAATGAATGAATGAAATAGTGAAAGGAAAATTGAGTGAGGGGATGACCTTGATAAAACTCCACAAGAACGACAGAACTGCGATCATATAAACATAATTTTCTCTACATATCAACGACTCACATACTCGCTTTCCTAAACACATATTATCATTATGCATTTTTTTCTTTGACTAAACTCTGGTAACTAATAATGGCGATTCATTTCCTAAACACAAATACATGACACACACACACACACACACACACACACACACACACACACACACACACACACACACACACACACACACACACACACACACAAAAGCCACTTTTCTGAACACGACTAACTGGCAATACATTAATTTTTCTAAACATGAATATTCGCTTGACACACACAAACACAATCCCTCCCCCCCCCCAAAAAAAAAATAAACACACACACACAGGCTGGAACCAGTGACCGTATGAACTCAAATCACATGTAGGAGACCACAGTAAACACACACACACACACACACACACACCAATTAATTTTAAAAGGTTTCCTCTCTCGCCTGGACTGACAACAGGGATATGCAAAAACAGTACAGTAAACTTCTCACGTCAAAAAGTACTGTATCAGAAAATAGTTTCCCGATAAATGTAAAAAAAAAAATATATATATATATATATATGTATATAAATTAATTAATATGAAACAAATGACGTGTATAATTCACTCTTATTAGGGTCCAAATGAAGTTGAACTGTTTTTTATTTCCATGTTGATATATCTATTTTTATGATTATCAATTTTCACTAGTGTATAATAAATAATCCTTGAGTTATCTTGCAAAACGCTTGATAATTTGACCTTACAACAATACGACACGTGATATACATTTATCTTAGAATTGGTCGGGTAATATCACACGTGTGGTGAGGATAATATTAGAAAGAACATTGGATTTCTCTCCCCAGCCACTCGTCCCTCAGGCTTCAAGTTATGAGAAAGGGGAATGGTATGGAAGTCGGGTAGGGGAGGGGAGTGAAGGGGGATGGGAGTGAAGGGGATGGGGAGTGAAGGGGATAGGAGTGAAGGGGAGGGGAGTGAAGGGGAGGGGAGTGAAGGGGGATGGGAGTGAAGGGGAGGGGAGGAGAGGGGAGAGAAGGGGAGGGAAGTGAAGGGGAGGGGAGTGAAGGAGGATGGTATGGAAGCCGGGCAGGGAAGGGAAGTGAAGGGGAATGGTATGGAAGTCGGGCAGGGCAGGGGAGTGAAGGGGAAAGAAGCCAGGCAGGGAAGAACAGTGAAGGGTTAGGAAAGATACTTAGGGTAGCTGGAGGAAGGTATAGGTAGGGAAGGTTTGTGAAGTCAGTAGTGAGAGAGAGAGAGAGTTAGGTCGATGGGATACCGGAGACGGGAGGAAACGAACTCTGTGTGTGTGTGTGTGTGTGTGTGTGTGTGTGTGTGTGTGTGTGTGTGTGTGTGTGTGTGTGTGTAGAGAGAGAGAGGGAGGGAGATTGTGGGAAAATATATTTGTCTAAGAAAAGTTTATATTAAATTTACCCCCAGCCACAAAAATATATTTCCTCGACCTATTCCACCTCCCTTTTTCTCTCTGTCTTAACTATCTATCTATCTACTCTATCTATCCATCAAGTTGTGCATCTCCATATATAAATAATCCTTCTGGTTAGATAGATTCATTTCTTTTATTGCCTGAAGGATCTTATTATTTTCTAAGCTGTGTATGTAAATTTTTAATAGCCTCTCATTTATATATTATGGATAACCCCTTTCTCTTTCTCTCTCGCTCCTCCAAATGGAAGGAGCGTGTTTCGTGGCATAGTCAGGAGGAATCAGAAGCCTCTAATTCTCATACACGATCACAGAGTCCTTAATTAAACGTATAAATCGAAAATTGTGATTAAATTTATGGATACATTTATTTTTTTTTTTTTTTGGGGGGGGAGTGAGTCAAATTATGCAAGCACAGTTTCCCTAAAAATATTAATGTATCCAAGTTATACATAATTAACTATCACACTGCCTGTAAACCCTTTGATTATCTCATCTATATTCTTAATTTTCTTTGATCCGTTTTCCTTTCTTACTCAGAGCAGATTAATCCTTGCATTGTTCTTTGTACTCCATCTGTTTTATTCTCATCTCTAATCTTTCTTTCATTTCTGCTAACCTATATTTCCTTCCACTTTCTGCTAAACTTAACTTAACTCTCATCTGTAATCCCCTTTCTCGTCCCATTTCCTTGTTCACTCACACACACAAACCTTCTCTCTCTCTCTCTCTATCTCTCTCTCTCTCACACACACACACTTCTCTTTCTCTTACACACACACACACACCTCTCTTTCTCTTACACACGCACACACCTCTCTTTTTCTTACACATACACACACACACTTCTCTTTCTCTTACACACAGACACACTTCTCTTTCTCTCTCACACACACACACCTTCTCTCTCTCTTTCTCTTTCTCTCTCTCTCACACACACACACACACACAATCATTTCTCCCCCTCTCTAATCCTTGCTCCCCTCTTCGTTTTCAATAAGGAAATATATAAGCTGTTCTCTAAGTCATTACCCTTCCTCATTTCCCCCCTACAGCTCCCTAACTAACTAGCCAATGTAATTCCCTTCATTCATTCTCCCCTTTTCATTCATTTTTCATTAATTAACTTTCTTTTTACCATCCATTATCATTTTATTCTCATTATTTCTCCACTTCTCCTTCACTTCGATTTTTTTTTCGTCACATTTTCCTTTTCACTCTCCTTTTTCCCTCATTCTTTTCCTTTTTATCATCCATCATTATTGTATTCTCTTTACCTCTCCACTTCTCCTTCGTTTTTTTTTTTTGTCCAATTTTCCTTTTCCTTCTCCTTTTTCACTTCATTTTTTCCCCTCATTCTTCTCCTCTTCTGCCTACTTCACTTCTCTCCAATTATTTTACCCTCATTTTGTAACTCTCCTCGTCCTGTCCCCTCTTATTTTCCCCCTTTCCATCTCCTCCAATTATATCTCTAAAGTATCCCCTCCCTTTCTCCTCTCCTACCTCCCCCCCCCCTCGTCCATGCACTTCTTTCCCCTCTCTTTCCTCTCCTCCTCCACTCTCCTTTCCTCTTTCCTTCCTTTATCAATCTCATCATGCTCTCCTATCCTCCCTCCTTCCTTCCTTCCTCTCTCTGTGTGAGCCCAAAAAAATCCCTAACCCATATATACAATAAAAATATATGATAAAAAAAACTAACAAGCTACAATACAATAATAATGTGTTTGTCCCCCTTACAGGAAACACGAGAGCCAAGATGCCAGGGTCAGCGCCCCCTCTGCTGCTCCTCGTCACAGCAGCACTACTCCCACTCATAGGTAAGTCGCTACAGTGTTTGTTAATTAAGGAAGGGGGAAGTACACTGTTGGTAAATATGGAGCGGTTGATTCCTACAAACTATTCCAGGCAGCAGACCACCATTATTTTTTTTATGAATCTGGTCCTGTTTTCCTGGCATACTTTGGAGGAATCAAGGCACTCCAATTTACCAAAAGTATACATGCTATCCCCTTAATTATAATGACAACGTCTAATAAACAACACTGTCAGATTGATGTGAGTTGAGAATTATCGATTAATAATTATGTAAATTAACAGAACGCTTAATACTCGAGTAGATTTCATCACTCGTTGTCAGGTTGATTAATTTACATATCAGAGTACGTAGGGCATCGTTTAAATAATCATATCATTGTTAGATCATTTAGTGTGTAATATACTTTTTGTGTAATATATTCATGTTATTATTAGATCGTTTAGTGTGTAATATATGCATTGTGTAATTATATTCATGTTATTGTTAGGCAGTTTAGTGTGTAATATATGTATTTCCTATTTGTAGAGCGATTCAAAACTGCATAAAAATCAGTCCATTTATTAACGACAAATCCTGGTGACACGGTGTGGTCATGAATAATTTACTGTATCTCAATTGACAACCATAGTGAAAAATGGAAGCTTTTAGGATAGTCTATGTATGAGTATAGAATGTATGTGTGTTGCTTAGGAACGTCATTTTAAATCATAATATTTCTTTTACTAAACAACTATTTTCTCTTTCTTAAATAAACTAGTGTCAGTGAAATAAAAACTTGTTGATTTCTTCAGTTTGTGCCGAGAAATATATATTATAATTATATTACCTTCCCTTACTTTAAAGAGTCTGTTTTATGGAACTGTCTGGAGGAATTAGTAGCATCTAATCCTCTCATACCTTACATCCTTTAGAAGACACATTGGTGGAGGAGGATGTGGAAGTAGTAGTAGTAGTAGTAGTAGTAGTAGTAGTAGTAGTAGTAGTAGTAGTAGTAGTAGTAGTAGTAGTAGTAGTAGTAGTAGTAGTAGTAGTAGTAGTAGTAGTAGTAGTAGTAGTAGTAGTAGTAGTAGTAGTAGTAGTAGTAGTAGTAGTAGTAGTAGTAGTAGTAGTGGTGGTGGTGGTGGTGGTGGTGGTGCGTGATGAGGGTTGGAGGAAGTGGAGGGAAGGAGTGTAAAGTAATGATATTGATGGATATAATGAATATGATGGTGTTAGATTGTAGTGATTAAGGTGGAGAGGATGATAATGAAGTGTTGTTGTTGGTGGTGATAGCGATAGTGGTGGACATTGTAAGGAGAAATTGGTGTCCCTGGAGATAGCGATATAGTATGTAGAAATAACATTGGTGTCGGTGATGGAGAGAGTAGAATGAAGGTGGTAGAGAGGGAACGAGAGAGTGAGGGAGAGTTCTGGCAGCACTCTCCTCCACCACTTGCCAGACTCACTGAGGTCCAACTCTGCTTGTTAAGGAAGAGTGCTTGAGGTCTAGCAGGCAGGCAGGCAGGCAGGCAGGCAGGCAGGCAGGCAGGCAGGCAGGCAGGGGGCAAAGTGAGGGTGAAGTGAGGGGTGATGAAGAGGTAACGAGAGTGTGAGAGACGACGAAAGGGTGAGGGGTGACGAGAGGGTGTAGGGGTGACGAGAGGGTGTAGGGGTGACGAGAGTGTGAGGGGTTACGAGAGGGTAAGGGGTGACGAGAGTGTGAGGGGTGACGAGAGTGTGAGGGGTGACGAGAGGGTGTAGGGGTGACGAGATGGTGATGGTTAACTAGAGGTTGTAAGGGTGTCTGAGAAGCAGGAATAGGGGGCTCGGAAGGGGTGAGAGAAATGAGGAAGGGTGAGGAGAAGTGGAAGACTGAAAAAATAGCAATGAGCGTGAAGGTTGTTATGTGTGAAAATGAGAGAGCGGTGTGTTTGAAAGAGATGAATGAGTTTATATGGACAGGTACAGGCGTGGGGAAAAGGGATGTAGTAGATAAAGGTAATAAATAGTGTTAGAGAAGTGACCAGGAACGAGAAGGGGAGAGTGTTGAAGAGCAAGAGGTCTGGTATGTGGAACTCTTTGATGACACGAATAACATTAAGGAAGGGGGATGTGTGTTGTGGACAGATTGGATGCCACTGATTACATTAAGGGACCCTGTGATGTGATGTGATGTGATGTAGTCAGAAAGTTTGGAGGTAAATGAGTCCTTCAAATATTATCATCTCGAAACACCACTTATAGGGAAGAAGCGTGTTTCGTGGAGTAGTCAGGGGAAATCAGAAGCCACCACCAATTCTCATACACGATCACAGGGTCCTTAAGTTCTGACACAAAATATGCTCACTCAATAAAAAAGTGTTGCATAGAGTGGAGGAATTGGAAACTAACAAAATGTGAAATGAGTAAATCCTGGGTGGAGAAATTTGCTGTAAAAAAATATATATGTTTCACTTTATGTTAAAAAAAAATGTGTGAGTATTCATGTATGTAAAAATTAATGTGCATATGTACATTTAATCAGCAGCATAAATGTTCTTTAGTAAGATAAGCATAATCTCGACTTATTAAATCTGTGAACGTTTTATTCTGAGCAATTTTATATGACTTCCATAAATAGCCTTTATGATTAAATATTTCTGCAAATCTACATCACATTTAAATCCATCACAGAACTTATATATAACACACGCAGGATATCACAGTATAAAATGATAACGCCAGATGAATTTATTAACCTGATGAAAAACCACGGTAGTCAGAAGATTTAGAACATATGGGTATAAATATAGTAGATTTCATTCTGCCAAAGTGGGTAGCCAGCAGTACACTTGCAAACCTTACACTCGTACTGTTTCGCATTCCCTGCAAATGAATATGCATAGTAACACTACTGGTGAAATACGAAACCTTTGCCCACTGAAATTGTTGGAAATATTTTACATGTGCTACTTTTACACTCACACGAAAAACCGTAACTATTCCATTTTGATTCTGTGAGAGAGAGAGAGAGAGAGAGAGAGAGAGAGAGAGAGAGAGGTATCCAGCCTAGTTTGAAGTATGCCGGGTGAGTGTGAAGGAGAGGTAGTAGGTGGGTGGGGGTGGTGGGAGGACCTCTTGCAGGCAGTTCATCATCCTGCAGAAATTGTTGCAAGCTGCTGGTGGGGCAACTTTGCACTGCGACCCTGAGTTTCCAAACTTAAGACGGACTGGTCAACTTTGAACACGACGCCATCTGAGTGCCAGCCTCCCTCCTCTGTCAACAACAACCGATACTACTAATTTACTGCAGGGGCCTTAAGGGGGTGCGGGAGTAGGGGACAGGCTTGGGGGTGGCTTAGGGGGGTGCGGGAGTAGGGGACAGGCTTGGGGGGGTTTAGGGGGGTGCGGGAGTAAGGGACAGGCTTTGGGGGGCTTAGGGGGGTGCGGGAGTAGGGGACAGGCTTGGGGGGGGTTTGGGGGGTGCGGGAGTAGGGGACAGGCTTTGGGAGGCTTAGGGGGGTGCGGGAGTAGGGGGACAGGCTTGGGGGGGTTTGGGGGGTGCGGGAGTAAGGGACAGGCTTTAGGGGGGTGCGGGAGTAGGGGACAGGCTTGGGGGGGGTTTGTTTGGGGGGTGCGGGAATAGGGGGACAGGCTTGGGGGGGTAGAAATCCTGTCCCTTATTCTCGCATCCCCCAAAACCCGCCCAAGCCTGTCCCCCTACTCCCACACCCGCCAAAACCCCCCCAAGCCTGTCCCCCTTACTCCCGCACCCCCCTAAACCCCCCCCAAAACCTGTCCCCCTATTTCCGCACCCCCTTAAGGGACCCTGTGATATCGTCAGAACATTGGAGGTAAATGAGTCTTTCCAATATTGCCACGAAACACCAACTATATTGAAGGAGCGTGTTTCGTGGCATGGTCAGGAGGAATCAGAAGCCACCAATTCCCATACACGATCACAGGGTCCTTAAGGGGATATATAGTATACAATGTTGGTGGTGGTAAATCTGAAGCAAGTGATTCCTCCAAACTATTCCAAGCAACAGAACACCAATACATTTATTCATTGCTCCTGTTTCCTGATATACTTTGGAGGAATCAAGGCTCTATCGTGTACCAAATGTATACTATCCCCCTAAGTTCCAAAACAGCCTCGAAATCTGGTGTAGATTAACCTTATAATGTGTTGGGGTTAATATGATACGGTTATTATGGTAATTTATTGGGGTTAATAATTATGATACGGTTAGCACGATCAGTTTTCTTAGATTAATTAATAATGTTTATGGGTCAAAAATTATCGAGCCGATGCTTCAAGTTAGTTTGAAATTTACCGCCAGACGATCAATTCAGGGGAAAGAGGCTGGGCATAGAAACTGATAAAATGAAAATGGTTATAAATCACGAATCGTCGCTGGTCTGAGGCGAAAACGATGCAGCCCTGATTTATACGATGGCTTCTCTAAGGTCTTTTATATTCGTGTACACATAAACGAACTACATATACTTTTTTTTGGGTGTGTGTGTAAAACCTCTAAACTTCTAAAGGCTCTAATGACAAGGAATACCACCCCTACTACTACTACTACTACTACTACTTCTACCTCAATTAAACCCAACCATAGTACCGGTCCCATCATCCCAAACCACCACACACAAAAACATTCCTTCACATATGGCACAAAAAAAAAAAAAAAAAAAAAAAAATAACATCAACCCTTCTTCTCTGCCATCCAACCAGCCAAGAAAACCCACCAAGGAAGGTCGTGTTGGAATCAGGCAATCAGGAGAACAAAGAGTGAGGCAGATAGAGGTGATGCCAGCCAACTTAAGTTTTTTTTTTTTTTTTTGCAACATTTCCGTGTTCAGAGTCGGGGACGATATTGCAATTGTTGGGTATTTCGCTGCTGAAAGAATATCGTTTGCTCTGGTGTTTGTTTGTGTGTGTTTGTGTGTGTGTGTAGAATTGAAGCAAGTAAATGTGTGTGTGTGTGTGTGTGTGTGTGTGTGTGTGTGTGTGTGTGTAGAGTTGGAGCAAGTAAATGTGTTTGTTTGTTTGTGTGTGAGTGAGATTAATGATGTGTATGTGTGGTTCCGTGTCTGCGTAGTGCATGTGTGTGTGTGTGTGTGTGTGTGTGTGTGTAGAGTTGGAGCAAGTAAATGTGTTTGTTTGTTTGTGTGACTGTTGATGTGTATGTGTGGTTCCGTGTCTGCGTAGTGCATGTGTGTGTGTGTGTGTGTGTATTTATTTAGCCCCACTAGCGGCTCTGAATATATTTGCAAGCATCAGTGAAGAGGAAGGAAAAAATGCCGACGTGCTCATTCGCTCAATTAGCTTTTCATCCTCATGTCGCTGCTGCTGCAACTTCCTCACTATTTGGGGACATAAATTCTATTCTATTATGAAATTTCTTTTATATGTAGTATAATTTATCCGCTCACATGCGCCCAATTACATCTTCTTTTTCTTTTCATTTGCTCTCCATCACAACATCAACTACAACCACCATCGTAGACACAGACACAACCGCAGCAGCAGCATAAAAAACATGAATATCAATATCACCTACCCTCATATTACAACCACAGTTATACCTAAGAAGGTCGTTATATAAGTCACCACAACTACAACTAATACAACACAAGTATCATCCACAACTACAACTACAACAACACAACACAACACAAATATCAGTCATCACAACCACAACTAACACAACACAACACAAATATCATCCACAACTACAACTACAGCATCACAACACAACACAGGTATCATCCACCACAACAACTACAACATCACAACACGAAACAAGATATCATCCACCACCACAACTACAACTACAACAGGCATAACCCCAGTATCACATCTCCACGAAGGGTCCAATATCCTCACCTTACCTAACCTTACCTTCCCTGAACTTCCCGGCTGCCATATATTACCAAGTTACACACACACACACACACACACACATCCAAGTTTCATCATACCCAAGTTCTGATTCAACCCACCACGACCAGCAACAACAACAACAACAACAAGAGTAACTGCCCCGGCCGTAATAACAAAACTATGTCAGTTACAATTACTTGTATAAAAAGTATAAAGAAAAAAACACAAAAAATATGGAAGTCATACCAACAACAATATGAAAAGACCCCGTGCTGTAAAATGACAAGTATGAATATAATAATAATAGGACGTGGATAATTAAAACCTACACACGGAATAATTCTAAACACGGAAATGAAAAAAAAATAACAGTTAATTATTTCTTACCCCGACATAATTATATAGTTAGAGAGCGGAAATTAGAATCCTTAATAATCATTATGAAAATGGACAAATTTCAAAAGACCTGAAAATGTACTGTAAATTAAGAATACATTATCTGGTAATTTAAAGTATCAAACATGTAATAAACAGTACATAGAATAGACACACACACACACACACACACACACACACACACACACACACACACACACACACACACACACACACACTACATAGAACACACACACACACACACACACACACACACACTACATAGAATATACACACAGACACACACACACACACATACAGTCGGATACTAAAGTAGTGTACGTTACCCTTTTCTAGGAATCTTTGTAATCACATGACTTGTTTGTAAAGTTAAATTTCCTTTTACAAAACAAACATGGCTCTCGTGGGAACTCTAAGACAGACTCCTTCCTTCCTCACAGTTGGTCGATTCCACAGTCGTTCCTAGTGGTTTGTAAGCACGCAAACGAAAGAATGTTAGCCGTGTAAATGACTTATGGCTGAATTATTTAATGAATTTGGTGAGTAAACTATACAGTGATCATCATTATCTAACTGTTGGATAGATTTTGTGAATGTGGATACTCACCTTTTGGAAAATAATGAAGACTTACAAGTGTGGTTGGTTGGGAAGCTAACAAACGAATACGTCTGTGGAATCGACCCAGTGTGAAAAGATGATGAAAACGAGACTCAGACAACACCACACACAATACAGCTCATCTTTGCTGGCAGTGGACATGAGATTTGAATGTGACTGTACACTCGCACACCACAGTCCCTACCTACCTAGCCCACTTGAGTCGAAGCCCGAGATCTGAAGCAGGCGGTTTCTTGACGACAGCCCACACCCAAAGCCTCCATTGGTTCGATATGTGTGTGTGTGTGTGATGGTTTGGGTGGGCTGTCGTCCAGAAACCACTGCTCCACATCTTCGGGCTTCGACTCAGGTGGGCTTGGTAGGGATTATGGTGAGCTACTATACAATATGGAGAAGCTATACCTAATAATAATAATAATAATAATACCTTGCTTAATCTACCTAACTATACAGCCCTTTCATATTTTTTATGTCTCCAATTTCCAGCTTTTTATTTCACTTTTTTTCGCTTCGACTCAGGTGGGCTAGGGATTAAGGTGAGCGACTGTACACTATGGAGAAGCTATACCTAACAATAATAATAATACCTTGCTTAATCTACCTAACTATACAGCCCTTTCATATTTGTTTTCATGTCTCCAATTTCCAGCTTTTTATTTCACTTTTTTTTCGCTTCGACTCAGGTGGGCTAGGTAGGGATTATGGTGAGCGACTGTCTGTACCTCACAAGTTTCCCTTCCTAATTTTCCTCACCAGTTGGCATGGGAGTAAGAAGATGTGCCACTCGTTCAGAATCCTCCTTTCTTATTAATCTCATCAATTTTACTTCTCTATGAATTTTTTATTTAAGCTTCTCCCTGCAGCTTCTTCCCTTCTAGCTGTCTTTCCGATACTGTTCCATGAAAGTAGAATATATTTTTAGTACAACTACACAATTTTCTCTCAGGCCAGTAAATTTTGCCTCAATTTTACTGTACTCTCCAGACTATATGCTTTTTACACATTCCAACAAATAATCTTAACACAATTATCTATCTACATGCCCAGTACATATCTATCTACATGCCCAGTACATATCTATCGACATGCCCAGTACATATCTATCTACATGCCCAGTACATATCTATCTACATGCCCAGTACATATCTATCTACATGCGCATCACATATCTATTTACATGCCCAGTACATATTTATCTACATGCCCAGTACATATCTATCTACATGCCCAGTACATATCTATCTACATACCCAGTACATATCTATCTACATGCCCATCACATATACATCTACCTACATAATTATTAATCCTTAACACATCTACCCTTATATAATTACGTGTCTGTCCCCCTGTCCACCCCCTCGAGTGCCAAGGGACGGGGTTGGGGATGGGAAGGAGGGGGAGGGGAAGGGCACTACCTCTTCCTGTCACTAATTATGCATAACCTGGTGACGGCACCACCCGCCTGACTTATGCTCTTCCATTTATTTTCATATCCCGTGTGGCACAGAGGTGGAGCCATGCATAATGTAAATGGATGAGTGGTATTCAGGGGAAGGGGGAAAGTGGGGGGAGAGGGGGTCTTTACCGAATTTGGAGGCCACAAATTCCATCACACATAATATTATATACTCGTGTGTGTGAGGCTTGTGTCTGTTTGTTTGTTTGTGTCTTTACTGAATTTGGAGGCCACAAATTCCACCACACATAATATTATATACTGGTGTGTGAAGCTTGTGTCTGTTTGTTTGTGTCTTTACCAAATTTGGAGGCCACAAATTCCACCACACATAAAATTATACTCGTGTGTGTGAGGCTTGTGTATGTTTGTTTGTTTGTGTCTTTACCGAATTTGGAGGCCACAAATTCCACCACACATAATATTATATACTCGTGTGTGAGGCTTGTGTCTGTTTGTTTGTGTCTGTGTACGACGACTAAACGGTTCAACCCAAGGGACCTACTGTAAAATTTGGTCCTCATGAGTAACCTGACTCAATAAAGAGCGTAGGATAAGTGACGGCCATCTCCCTTGATGCTGTGAAATTGGACATGATTTTGTAGGTTTTCTCACTCGGTATATTTCACATGAGGACAAAGAGCGAGTTTCAACCCTTCGTCCTCATCTTCCTCAATATGGAAAAAAGTAGAGTTATCCTCCATTCAGCATGTACAGTCACGAGCACTGATAAGTATACAGCTTTTTTTGGTTGAAGCTTTGAACAGTCCACCAATTCACCAACGAAGTAATTTCAATGGAGATTTTATTGTGCATTTATTTACGGTCTCTAGGTATTCGAAGCACACCTGGATACTTATCAGTGCTCGTGACTGTACAGTATGGTATTCCGTCGTTTTAATCAGATGGAATTATTTACTAGTTCCAATCCTGAGTGAAAAGCTTCAAGGTTCAGTGGCCTCAGCTGCTATTCAGCCTTTGGGTACGAAAGGTTTTACACACCCGTGAGACATAGTGTGACATTAATTAGGAGTTAATCGTTAAACTTCAGGGTAAAACCAAAACTCTGTAGCCACACTACTAAACGAAAAGAAAATATTTTATGAACCCAAAATATGTAAAGAATTTCAAATTGTACCCTCTTATTTCAGACTACAAGGCACGCTGTGGTTGTCATAGAACACGGAAAAAGACTTTACAATTTCAGTCATACAAGCTGTCATTTAGTGATGTACAAAATTTTAAATTATGCGTCTTTCAAACTAATTAAATATGAAAGTAACACAAGAAAAACCAAAAGTGTGTCTTCTTTGGATCATTTTGTAGGGTAAAAAATAAATAAATAATAATAATTTGTGGAATGGTTAGTCTTTGGTAGTTACTTTTCCAAACATTATGATGGGGACTTAAAAAAACCGTACTGTACGTACCATAATTTAAAAAAAAAGTGTTATCAGTGTCAAGAACCGTCGCCCAGGGTGTTGTTGGTTCTGTCAGGTTGGGAAAAAAAGAGCTGCAACATGGGTGGAAATTACGTTGGTCCCTGATAATCCCGTTGACAGCAAACCCAGATTGGTGAAGCCGTACCCTCAGAATATATATCATCTACAGTACACTCTCTCTCTCTATACCGGTACTGACTTTATATGGTAGGAACTGACAAACTAATATGTAAAATGTACAGATGTGCCACTTAGGACAGATGTGTACAGGTGTTCCACTAAAGACATGTGTACAGGTGTGCCACTAAAGACAGATGTGTACACGTGTGCCACTAAAGAAATTTGTAGTGTACAGGTGTGCCATTAATGACATGTGTACAGGTGTGCCACTTAGGACAGATGTGTACAGGTGTGCCACTTAGGACAGATGTGTACAGAAGTGCCACAGAATATATATGTGTAACTTTAGTCGGGCCAACAAGGACAGGTGTATACAGGTGTGCCAAAAAGGACTTATGAATACAGGTGTACCACAGGGGACAAGACAAGTATACAGGTGTGTAAAGGTGTACCACAAAGGATAAATATACAGGTGTGTAAAGGTGTTGTGTCCATTGTGTTCCTCAGGTGTGGCAGGTGGGTGTGTACCGGAGCAGCTGGTTCAGGGGTGTCGTCTGGAGGAGGGGGCCTGTGTGTGTGGACTGGGCTGTAACACCACCTTCCGCTACGCCACCCGAGACCAGTGTCAGGCCGCCCTCAAGGTTAGTGCCCACGCCCATCACACTTTATTAACGTACTTTTATCACTACGCCCACGCCCCTAACACTTTATTTACATAGTTGTGTCTACGCCCACGCCACTAACTAACACTTTATTTACATACTTTTATCACTACACCCACGCCCACTGACACTTTATTTACATAGTTGTGTCTACGCCCACGTCCTAACACTTTATTTACATACTTTTATCACTACGCCCACGTCCCTAACATTTTATTTACGTAGTAATATCACTACCCCCGTGCTCATGCCACAAATTTTTCATCTTGTCTCACTACTCCCATATGGTACTTCTTCCACATACACTTCCATACTGTTGCCACTATACTTACATATTATTGTCAATACATTCACATACTATTCTTGCCTCTACACACTCACATACTGAAATATCACAGGTGCCACTACACTCACTCACAGGTTATTTCCACTTCATTCACATACTGGCGTCACTACATATATCTTTATTATGTAAATTTGTATATAAAAGTGATGATACAACGGCCTTCGAAACTCTTTGGTGAGTTAGGTACTTTTTAACACCAGTCAGTTTTCTTGTATATAATTATGGGTAAGGCAACAGCAAATGTAAAATTACCCTCTTATGGCTGTGCTTGGAAATGACGAAGAACAAAATCAAGATTCCATATCTAAACAATATTGATACACAAACTTCTTGAAGATAGGAAGGTCATACGATAGTTGAAATACAGACAACGGTAAGTTATTCTTCCTTCACACACACACACACACACACACACACACACACACACACACACACACACACACACACACACACACACACACACACACACACACACACACACACACACACACACACACACACACACACACACACACACACACACACACACACACACACACACACACACACACACACACACACACACACACACACACACACACACACACACACACACACACACACACACACACACACACACACACACACACACACACACACACACACACACACACACACACACACACACACACACACACACACACACACACACACACACACACACACACACACACACACACACACACACACACACACACACACACACACACACACACACACACACACACACACACACACACACACACACACACACACACACACACACACACACACACACACACACACACACACACACACACACACACACACACACACACACACACACACACACACACACACACACACACACACACACACACACACACACACACACACACACACACACACACACACACACACACACACACACACACACACACACACACACACACACACACACACACACACACACACACACACACACACACACACACACACACACACACACACACACACACACACACACACACACACACACACACACACACACACACACACACACACACACACACACACACACACACACACACACACACACACACACACACACACACACACACACACACACACACACACACACACACACACACACACACACACACACACACACACACACACACACACACACACACACACACACACACACACACACACACACACACACACACACACACACACACACACACACACACACACACACACACACACACACACACACACACACACACACACACACACACACACACACACACACACACACACACACACACACACACACACACACACACACACACACACACACACACACACACACACACACACACACACACACACACACACACACACACACACACACACACACACACACACACACACACACACACACACACACACACACACACACACACACACACACACACACACACACACACACACACACACACACACACACACACACACACACACACACACACACACACACACACACACACACACACACACACACACACACACACACACACACACACACACACACACACACACACACACACACACACACACACACACACACACACACACACACACACACACACACACACACACACACACACACACACACACACACACACACACACACACACACACACACACACACACACACACACACACACACACACACACACACACACACACACACACACACACACACACACACACACACACACACACACACACACACACACACACACACACACACACACACACACACACACACACACACACACACACACACACACACACACACACACACACACACACACACACACACACACACACACACACACACACACACACACACACACACACACACACACACACACACACACACACACACACACACACACACACACACACACACACACACACACACACACACACACACACACACACACACACACACACACACACACACACACACACACACACACACACACACACACACACACACACACACACACACACACACACACACACACACACACACACACACACACACACACACACACACACACACACACACACACACACACACACACACACACACACACACACACACACACACACACACACACACACACACACACACACACACACACACACACACACACACACACACACACACACACACACACACACACACACACACACACACACACACACACACACACACACACACACACACACACACACACACACACACACACACACACACACACACACACACACACACACACACACACACACACACACACACACACACACACACACACACACACACACACACACACACACACACACACACACACACACACACACACACACACACACACACACACACACACACACACACACACACACACACACACACACACACACACACACACACACACACACACACACACACACACACACACACACACACACACACACACACACACTATAGTTCCCTCAGTATACAAGTAGAGATTTATTTGGTTACATAATTTAGCTCTCCAATTCACCAAAGCAAATCGTATGAACGCCCCCTCCCCCCCAACACTGTCATACGCCTCGGTGGAAAATGAAATCCTCCCTCACATCCCACGCGTGATCTGTCCCTAATATTCTTCCTCCCTTCTTCCTCCTCCTCATCTCTTCTGCTAATCTCATTCTCTCTTATCTCCCTCCTTTCATTTTCTCCTTGTCTTCCTTCGTTCACCTCACCCACTTTCTTCGTCAACCCACAGCCTCTTACCAGCATTTCCAAATTTCTTTCCATTTCTCCCTTTTCATCTCAATCTCCTACTCTACTTTCTCTTCTCACTTCTCATCGTTCTCTTCACCTCTCATACTCTTCTCTACTCCAAACCGTTCTTTTCTTAATAAATATCCCTCTTTATCCACCTCCTCCTATCTCCTTTCTTCCTTCCTCTCACAATAAATACTCTTTTCTCTTCTTTTTATTCCACCTCTCTATTCTTTTCCATTTTCATTATTTTCTCTCTTGCATATTCCCTCCCTTTCCTTCGAACCGTACTTCAACGAAATTTAATTCTTACTCTCCCTCTTTTCCCTCCCTGAATGACCCACTCCATCGACGCAATAAAATGTCATGGCACTTATGGAATCGAACTGAAGCAGAATTAGACCGGGAGAAGTGTGCTATGCAGTTATTTTCCCGAGGCCAGACCAGAGCAGACGAGAGTGTTCACGTTGCAATACTTATCGTTCAATCTCCTTTTTCATAGCGTTCTTTTTTAATTAAGGGGCTTTGGGGGGGTAGAAAGCCTGTCTCCTATTCCCACACACTCCTAAACCCCCCCCAAGCCTGTCCCTCTACTCCCGCACCCCCCAAACACCCCCACCCCAAGCCTGTCCCTCTACTCCCGCACCCCCCAAAACCCCCCGAAGCCTGTCCCTCTACTCCCGCACCCCCCAAACACCCCCATCCCAAGCCTGTCTCCCTACTCCCGCACCCCCCAAACACCCCCACCCCAAGCCTGTCCCCCTACTCCCGCACCCCCCAAACACCCCCACCCCCAAGCCTGTCCCTCTACTCCCGCACCCCCCCTAACCCCCCCCCAAGCCTGTCCCCCTATTCCCGCACCCCCTTAAAGGAACTTGTGATGTCGTCAGAAAATTAGAGGAGAGATATATAAATGAGTCCTTCAGATATTGCCACGACGAAACACACACACACACACACACACACACACACACACACACACACACCTATAAGGAAGGAGCATGTTTCGTAGCATAGTCAGGAGAAATCAGAAGCCTCCAATTTTCATACACGATCACAAGGTCCTTATTTATTTATTTAATCAATGGTGAAATAAGCACTCGAACGACCGCCAGTGTTTTCTTTTGCTGTATATAATCAAATGGGGTCAGTTCGTGTTTATTTTCTAAGATTGGGGAGAGTGGTGGTTGATTTTCCTAATGATGTCGTAAGTATTAAATCGTCTGTCGTTCGTCCGAGCATATTTAACTAAGGCTTAAGCTGTTAGTTAAGCATTAGAATTAAGCATTAAAGTAGTTATTGACATTAGAAAGAAATTAGTACTTCCTTAAAAAAAAAAAAAAAAAAAAATAATAATAATAATAATAGTAATAATTCTATATCTATGTAAAATTATATTGTCTAGATGCGAGTCACAGATAAATATTTTCATGGTCAGCTGTTGTTTAAGGTTTATTATTTCGATGACAAATATTTCCTCCAATTTGTGTTGCCATCAAACCCCCTTGGTTAATTAATTCCTCCCTCTACTCCGCCTTAATTCCCTCTTCGCCAACATGGAGGCTAAAACATTCAAAGCTCTCTAAAAATCTTATCCTCTTTTATTTCTCTCCTTTCCTCAACACTTTTTGCTCCTGTGTCGCTTTTCCTTTTTGTCAACTGTACATCTCGTCTCTTTCCTTCACTTCTGTACCTCGTCTCATCTCTTTCCTTTATTTCTACACCTGATCTCGCCTCTTTCCTTCTCTTCTGTACCTCGTCTCACCTCCTTCCTTCATTCCTACACCTCATCTCGTCTCTTTCCTTCACTTCTGTACCCCGTCTCACCTCTTTCCTTCACTTCTGTACCTCGTCTCACCTCTTTCCTTTATTTCTACACCTCATTTCACTTCTTTCCTTCACTTCTGTACCTCATATCACCTCCTTCCTTCATTCCTTCTCATATCACTTCTTCCCTTCATTCTACACCTCATCTCACCTCTTTCCTTCACTTCTGTACCTCGTCTCACTTCCTTCCTTCATTCCTACACCTCATCTCGTCTCTTTCCTTCACTTCTGTACTTCATATCATATCCTTCCTTCATTCCTTCTCATATCACTTCTTCCCTTCATTCCTTCACCTCATCTCGTCTCTTTCCTTCACTTCTGTACCTCGTCTCACCTCTTTCCTTCACTTCTGTACCTCGTCTCACCTCCTCAGTTCATTCCTTCACCTCAT
>JAWQEG010006227.1:0-50611 GCA_033782935.1 Petrolisthes cinctipes
TTTCTTCCCCTTTTTCTCTCCCGGTTTTCCTTCCATCCTTTCTTCCTGCTCCTACCCTGCCTCCCTCCCTCCCTACTTGCTCCCTCAAAACAATCCCTCCCTTCTTCCCATCCCTTGCTTCTTACTCTCTCTTTCTGTACTCCCTCCTTCACCCATTTTCTTTTCTACACTTTCATTCCCTCCCCCCTCCCTACTTTTTTCATACCCTCCCTCCATTTCTTCTCTATTATCTCATTCCCTCCCTCCCTTTCCCTCCCTTTCCACTCTACTCTGTCATTTCCTCCGTTTCTCTACCACCTCCCTCCCTCCCTGAACTTTGCTTTTAGAGAAAGGTAAATACCTCTCTCTCTCTCACACACGGACACACACTATACACACCCACTCTTTTACACACATACACATACACACACACACACACACACACACACACACTATACACACCCAGACTCTTTTACACACACAGACTCTTTTACACACACACACATATATACTCTTTTACACACACACACAGAGACTCTTTTACACACACACACACACATACACACACACACACACACACACTCTTTTCTCTTTTACACACACACACACAGACTCTTTTACACACACACACACACTCTTTTACACACACACACACACAGACACTCTTTTACACACACACATACACACACACACACACACACACACACACACAACTGACCAGACCCCATGAACACGGAAAACGAAATACCTTACAGGGGAAATTGTGGGTCCAGCGGTGCGGTGCTGTCGTGCAAAACTTCAACCGGTTTTCAGGTCTCCCGGTTTGGCCACTTGCAGTATTTTTTAAACCCCCGTCGCCCAAACCCCTCCCCTCCCCCCTTTCCCTTCCTTCCTCCCCCCCTTTTTTTTTCTCCAAATTCTTCATTCCCCCTCTTTATTTTTCGGCCCCAATTTCTTTTTTCTTCTTCCTTTTATTTTTTTTTTTTATTTTTTTTTTTTTACATCATTCCATCTTCCCCCGTATTTATTTTTGGTGACTCCTAATTAACAACTTAATCCAATATATTTACACCCATTGCCTCTTGTTTGTTTTTTTGTGCCCATTCCATTTTCCCCAGTGATTTTCGGTCCCCATTCCCTTTTCCCCCTCCTCTTATCATCAATCTTTTCCCCTTTCCTCTCCATAATAATAATAATGATAATAATAATAATAATAATAATAATAATAATAATAATAATAATAATAATAATAATAATAATAATAATAATACCTCACCAAACACCAGCCAGCCAGCCTACCAGCCAGTCCAAACCCTTTCCTTCATCATTGTTATTCCGTCCTTCTTTCCTCCCTTTCCTTCCTTTCCTTATCTGGTTATATGTAGGATAAGTCATAAGTAGAGGATTTTTTTTTTTATTATTATTATTATTTTTTTTTTTTTTAATGGAGGGCACCGATTTCCCCAAACTATGCCACGAAACCAATCCAAATAAGAAACCAATAACGAGGTCATTTCTTTCCTGGACATATTTGGAATAATCAGTAGCCCTCCACTTTACTGAAGGAGGAAAAGAGGAAAAGAAATGGCTCGAGTCCGTTAAAGTACTGCTCACATTTTTTTTGTAGGAAATTCCACCTACGGGAGTGTGAAAGAGAGAGAAATAGAGTGTGAAAGAGAGAGAAATAGAGTGTGAAAGAGAGAGAAGTAGAGTGTGAAAGAGAGATAAGTAGAGTGTGAAAGAGAAAGATGTTAGAGTGTGAAAGAGAGAGAAGTAGAGTGTGAAAGAGAGAGAAGTAGAGAGGATAGATATTGCCAAGTTCACACGATGGCGAGGCAGATATTTTTAATGGATACAAATAATAACATAAGAACAACTAACTACACGAAACTGCAAAAAGTCTGTTCGTCCATTTCTTGGCAGCTCCTGATTAAGACCCGCCCTATAGGTCCATGTATTTATCTAGCCTATTTCTAAACCATGATTATAGTGTGATGCCCCCTAATTTTACCCATGTTCTAGAGCAATTCAAGCAATGAATTAATTAACTACTGCATTTGCTTAAACCAACAACTGATTTAATTAACCGTTCGCAATTTTTATATAAATATAGTACTTATGCCTCTCAAGAGCACGCATTTCATTTATCACGACAAATTAATTGGGACAAACAGCCTCCACCTGAGCCCTCTCGTCTTGGAGTGTGGGGCACGACCTCACACTCAGTATTCAAACCTCGCCACTCATGTCAATCTTGCTGCCAGAAAAAAAAAAATCAGGAAAAAATGTAGGTGGTGGTGGTGGTGGTGGTGGTGGTGAATGGTGGTGGTGAATTGTGGTTGTGGTGGTGGAAGTGGTGGTGGTGAATGGTGGTGGTGAATTGTGGTGGTGGTGAATGGTTGTGGTGGTGGTCGTGAATGGTAATGGTGGTGGTGGTGGTGGTGGTGGAAGTGGTGGTAAATGGTCATGGTGGTGGAGAGAGGAGAGTGGTGTGTGTTGGTGAATGATGGTGGTGGTGGTGGTGATGGTGGTGGTGGAAAGAGGAGAGTGGTGTGTGTTGGTGGAAAGAGGAGAGTGGTGTGTGTTGGTAGTGGGCGTAATGATTTTAATGGTGGTAAATTTAATAGTGATACCCGTGGTGGTTTTAGTGTTTGTGGTGGTGCTGGAAGAGGCGGCCTGGAAGTGGTAGCGAAAGTGGTGGTCCTCGATGAGATGGTAGTGGTGGTAGAAGTGATAATGGTAGTGCTGGTGGTGGTGGTAGTAAGAGTGGTGGGTGTATGGTAGGAGGGGTAATGGTGTAGTGTCGTGGGGATATTGGTAGAAATATCGTGGTAGTGACGTTGGTGGTAGTGTTGGTAGTTGTTGACGTGGTAGTAGTGGGGAGTGGAGGGGGTTCATGCCTGTGGTGGTAGTGTTGGTAGTTGTTGACGTGGTAGTAGTGGGGAGTGGAGGGGGTTCATGCCTGTCTCCTTGACCCCGCGGGAAAAGAAAGACTGAACGTGTGAGAAAGTTACCAGTGCACCTAATTTCACAACATTCCCAACACCAGTAGCTGCAGGCACTCCAAACTTGAAGGCCTGGGAAGTTGTCCGTCGACTCCTTCCACACACACACACACACACACACCACACACACACACACACACACACACACACACAGGACACACACACATGAAGGGGTCGAAGATTCTCCCACGCATCCAACGTTACGGTATATCAACTCGCGTTTGTCACTCACGACTTCCTAGGTACTCTCCTATGGCATTTTGATCAGTCTGGAGTTAGTCAATAATATCTGAAGGAAGCTTGTGTTTACTAGCTAATGACTATACCCAAATAAATCCCTGTATGGGTAAGGAATAGTATCACCTACAACAACTGTGCATAGACGGGAGGTTTATGAGTTGATAAATACGCCCTACTATCTGGAATGGAAAGGAAATATTGTTCTCAACTTTACACATAGACATAATCCAATGCATCATCTCATTTTATCTCCCTCATCCTTCATTCATTCCGTATACGCATGTCCATCCATCCCCCCTGGCAATACACTTATGATCTGCTCTCCTTTCGTCACATGAGCAGCCTGGTTATCAAGGGCCTCTGTGGACTCTGTGATGTACGACTTCAAAGGAGAGAGGGGTGAAGTGAAGGTCGGTGGGGCCGGGAGCAGGTGTATGGGGCTCGACTTTGGTGCTATCACTTCTTGGAATGGTAATGGTGGAGGAAGATCTATTGTGTCCTCTTTGCAATGCAGATATTTAATGGTGTTATAACAGGTGTTTGGTTTGTTTTTAATTTCCTTGCATTTGAAAGGGGTTCAAAATGCAGTGGGTAATTTAATGTTAATATATAATAGTGTGTATTGGGTGCTGTTCGTGTAGTGTTTACTGCTTTCTGCATTTGTAACGGGTTCAAAATATAGTGGATAATGTGAGGTCTACAGATTCCTCCTTGAAAATGTGTGTCAATAAACAGTACCTAAAACATATTTAGGTAGAATGTTTCGTGGAGTGGCTTGGAGGAATCAGTAGCGTGCAGCAGGTCGAGAATATCATGATGCCCTGAATGCAAAATGAATGTTGAGTTTAGTTAAAGGAATAATCTCTAATGGTCTGACTGAAGGGTTACTGATTCCTCCAAACTATGCCAAGAAACAGACTTCGTCCAGTATACGAGTAAGGGAGTTGTTGTTGCTGTTGTGAAGTCCTCAAGCTGTCGGAGTAAGGGAGTTGTTGTTGTTGCTGTTTTTTAACATCGTTTGGAGGGGTCAGTAGCCCTCCAGTTTGACCCCAAGAGGCTTCCCATTTATGTCTTTATGTATGACACTCCTATCCCTCTTCGTCAAAAAATGCCGGGGGGGGGGGGGGGGAATAAAAGTAATCAATGCGGGGAAACAAAAAATGTCAAAAAATGTAATATATGAGCCATTTATAATTATGAGGGAGTAGGAGACACCTCAGACCACGTTCCAAATTTTTTTTCACATCAAAAAATCCTCCAGTACTTTACATCGTTGAGTTCTCTATTTGACATCCTTGGGCATTATGCAAGAGTACCCGTGCATGGTGTTGACGATGGCACGGTAACAGTACAATGCCTCTGTATTGTGTCCAGGGAGTCATGTCATCGGGCCGTTACCATACCATCGACAACACCACGAATGTCTTGCATACGGCCCATAGTATGATGCTCATGAGGGTCTAAGTTACGCAGGAATAAGGGATCGTAGGCTAAACTTGACTAGACGATAGAATTAAGGGGAAAGTTTTGTGTTGGTAAACCTGGAGCAACTGAATCCTCCAAACTATTTCAAGCAACAGAACACTATTATTTTTGCTCTTCTGGTCCTGTTTCCTGGCATACTTTGGAGGAATCAAGGCACTCCAAAGTAACAAAAAAGAATTACCCCCTTAAGTGAATAGACAATAAAGTAAAGGAACTATGTTGACTTTTTTAGCTGTCAACACTTTCCATTGTTTTGACATTTAGTTGGTTGTGTCGTACATCGCCTCATTTACATGGCATATTTACATTTATATTTGCTTTTCACCAATTATGTAAATGACACTCATCATACAAATTAACTGGTTAATATTACGTAACACTGAGCACCGGGTGAAATAGCGTTAATCCCTTACGTATAATAATAATGATACAATTCATTTTTCATAAAGAGAAAATTACTATTGATGAACGTGTACACCTGCTTTTAATGGGAAGTGTAGTGTGGTGGGTGTATGGAGGGAGGGGTGATAATGGTGTGGGTGTAGTGTCATGGGTGTATGAAGGGGAGTGATAATGGTGTGGGTGTAGTGTCGTGGTGTATGGAAGGAGGGATAATGGTGTAGTGTCGTGGGTGTATGGAGGGAGGGATAATGTGTGGGTGTAGTGTCGTGGGTGTAAATACTGGGGCATGGATGTATTGTGGAGGAATGCTGGTGTGTGTCGTGGGTGTAGAAAGGGAAGTGTATTGGTGTAAATGTAGTGCTGTGGATAGAGGGAGGGATAGAGGTGTAGGTATAGGTCGTGGGTGTAGTAGCGGGGAGGGATATTGGTGTGGGTGTTATATTGTGGGTGTAGTACTGGGAGGGATATTGGTTGTATCGTGGGTGATAGCAAAGGGAAGTGTTTGGTGTGGTAAAATCTTCGGCTCCCCCATCAATATTGGTCTTCCTTCATATAAGCGTGCTAGACAAATTACAGGGACGACGACGACACGAGGAGGAGGAGGAGGAGGAGGAGGAGGAGGAGGAGGAGAAGGAGGAGAGAGAGAGAGAGAGAGAGAAGAGAGAGAGAGAGAGAGGAGAGGAGAGAGAGAGAGAGAGAGAGAGAGAGAGAGAGAGAAGAGAGAGAGAGAGAGAGAGAGAGAGAGGAGAGAGAGAGAGAGAGAGAACGGTGGGCCCCTTTAAAATTCTAAATAATGACTGACCCATTTCGTGTTCTTCGCTGGCCAACACCAACCCATATTGCTTTTCACAGGTCACAACAATTCCATTCTCGTCTTTATTCATCAGATATTTTGTAACATGTGTTCAGGCCTATTTTAAAGTCATTTTTACTATCACCAGAGGCCACTATAATCATATAAATCGCTTACATTTCACAAAACAAACGTGGCTCTCTTGGGAACTTACTTAAGGACCCTGTGATCGTGTATTAGACTTGATGGCTACTTATTTCTCCTGACTATGCCACGAAACAAGCTCTTTCAAATGTAGGTGGTGTTTCGTGACAATATTTGAAAGACTCTCTAACCTCCAATTTTCTGATTACTTCACAGGGTCCCATGTGACGGGCTTAATATGTTCAAACAGTCATATGTGAATGTTCTCCTAATGAATGTTCTGCTCGTGGATGTTCTACTAGTGACTATTCTCGTATTGAATGCTTTATTTAGATATTCCACAACCAACTACGCTGATTAAGGGGAGTAACTTATTATAGGAAATTAGAAGGCTACCGATTCCTCCACACTATGCCAGGTAACAGAACCCCTTCATATGAAATTCTACAAGGGATGTGTTTTATAGCTGAGTTTGAAGGCCTACATTGACTCCAAATTGGTCACAAAAGGTTACTCCCCTTAAGTGAACCTTCTACAACTACAAGACGCTCCCTCACCCACCAAACCATGAATATCCCAGACAACCATCGATACAGACCGACCATCACCTAACCAGATTCAGAGACGAGATGAGAAGTGGCACAGGAAGGCAGGAGAGAGCAAGAAGGATCAAAGGGGCTATACTCCAGGGCAGAGGCGTCATTCAATTAGGCCTCCCTCCACCACCGTTCACCTAAGGAGCCCTAGCGTTAGTACGTACGCCTTACCGACCAGAGAGGCGTATGTGTGTATCACCGTGCGTGCCATATACAAGCCTCCTTCCTCATTTGGGTGTGTCGGGTGTGTGTGTAATGGATCGAATGATGTGTGGCTCGTATGCCGTCCTTGTTCGCGAGAGTTGTACGGTAATGTTGGATGGGAGTCTTGTTACTGTTTAGAATATGTAATACAGGAGGGTCTTAAAATGATTAAAGTTTTAGTAGTAGCACTGGTAGTGGTAGTAGTAGTAGTAGTAGTAGTAGTAGTAGTAGTAGTAGTAGTAGTAGTAGTAGTAGTAGTAGTAGTAGTAGTAGTAGTAGTAGTAGTAGTAGTAGTAGTAGTAGTAGTAGTAGTAGTAGTACTAGTAGTAGTAGTAGTAATGAAGATGACGATGATTAAGTGGCAATAGAAAATATATGATACAGAAGAACAAAAAAAATGGAGGTGATTTTCTAACTTGAAGGACATAAAGCTAACAACCAGCACAACTGCAAGGGCCATGTGCCGCCTGATTAAATGAAGAAAATAGAAGAGAGAGAAGGGTATAATGAAACCCTGGAGGCAGAACAAGGAAAGGAGATAGAGAGAGAGAGAGAGAGAGAGAGAGAGAGAGAGAGAGAGAGAGAGAGAGAGAGAGAGAGAGAGAGAGAGAGAGAGAGAGAGAGGAGAGAGAGAGAGATGAGAGAGAGAGAGAGAGAGAGAGAGAGAGGAGAGAGAGATGGAAGTGAGTGATTGGTTCAGGAAGGAGGGGGAAGTCGAAAGCATTTAAGGAGATACTCTCTTGGTGATTAATTATTTATTGGAGGATAACTGATTCCTTCAAACTATACCAAGAAATATTTTCCCTATTACTAATCAGACATCCTTGGGACAGTACTCTATGGTTGAGGAAAGAAAGACGATAAAATTAATTTTTCATTTTTTATGCGATGAAGTATCTGTGTGTGTGTGTGTGTGTGTGTGTGTGTGTGTGTGTGTGTGTGTGTGTGTGTGTGTGTGTGTGTGTGTGTGTGTGTGTTGTGTGTGTGGTGTGTGTGTGTGTGTGTGTGTGTGGTGTGTGTGTGTGTGTGTGTGTTTGTGTGTAAAAGAGTCTCTCTGTGTGTGCGTGTGTGTGTGTGTGTGTGTGTGTGTGTGTGTGTGTGTGTGTGTGTGTGTGTGTGTGTGTGTGTGTGTGTGTGTGTGTGTGTGTGTGTGTGTGTGTCTGTGTGTGTGTGTGTGTGTGTGTGTGTGTGTGTGTGTGTGATGTGTGTGTGTGTGTGTGTTTTTGAACATGCGTGCGTCCCTACACATTTCCTCACTCACTCAGTCAGGCCATTATTTCCCCTCATGTCATCTGGCCCCAACCATTAGCAGAACGTGACGCCGGTGATGGAAATAATGACGGTGCATTATGACCACTTTTGTCCACTTGACTATACCAAATCGCTCAGTGATAATGTAGGCACCCGTTTTACAATCCAACCGCTTTAAGAGGATTATAATCTGCTGTGGGTAAATTGGTAGGCCGCTGCTCTATCATCCACACAAACATGTCAGCTAGCAAACAGATCATTAATAAATTTATAGGATCTCAGTGTGTAAATAATATGGGATTCATCTTGTTCTACATAGCATAGTTTATAGGTGAATCTGGTGCCTCACAATCTGTCGACAGTATACGTAATAATATATTTAATAATATACATTAATAATAAACGTAATAATATACGTAATAATATATTTAATAATAATACGTATTAATATACCTTAAGTGTAGAGGTGATGTGATTTGCTCTGGGTGAATTAATTGAACGGGTTCTTCATATCATTAGTCTTCCAAACTGTGCTACAAATCACGTCCCTTACTAGGTTGTTGATGCAGACTCTTTCCTGGCATAGTTTGAGGGAATCTGTAGCCTCTTCAAAACTGTACTGTATTAGGTATGGCCCAGTCAGCTTTATGTTTGAAATGGAATGCATGTATTGTATGTATGTATTTATAATGAGACTATGTTGCCTCAGGTCTTAAAGTGCCCTGTGTTAATGTCAGATAATTGGGGGCTACAGAATCCTTCAAACAATGTCACTTAACACCATCACCCACATTGAGGGGGTTTGTTTTGTGTATAGCAGGAAGGGAACCAGAGGACTCCACTTCTCGTACACGATAATGAGTGTCACATGTCAGGGGGCAATATCACTCCTCCGCCCACTCACTCACTCACCCACTCACTTAGATTCTCCACTCATCCACTCACTTGCTCACCTATCCACTCATTCATTCTTCCTCACAACTCTTCATTCAACTCACTCATTCCACATTTGACCACTCACCCATCCACTCACTTACTCAAACACAAATCTACTCCACTCACTCTCCAACTCACTCACTCCATTCGTCCACATTATTCTACTCATTCGTCCACCTACTCCACCATAATTACAGGTTTCGCAATTTGCAATATTATAATAATGTAATAATGTCATTAGCAGTCATAGTACTGTCAGCGTGGGTACCAACATCTCTATCCTAATCTGACCTGACCTGACCTGACTTTGATGGCTTACTCGTTTACCTAGGTGTACAATTCCGAGCAGATAAAAGGGAAACACTGCCTCAGTCTGTGTGCCGTTGAATGGAAATATTTTAATAGTTTGATTCTCTTTGTGTCAAGTGGTGGTGAGGGATATATATAGTGTTGAGCATAGACAAATTACTGTGAAGGATAAACACTTACCATTTTAGGAAATAAAGGATCGACTAGTATCCTCTGTTTACATGCAGAGACTAACGCTGTGTTCCCCCATCAGCTCGGAACTGCAAAAGATATGACGATTAGGAATATAGTTGCTGCTGTTGACAAATTGGCAAGTGATAAGAAAGTAAGACAATACAATCCGTGGAGAAACCATCTTGGACGAGTTTCAACTTGCATATAAATAGTCAAGTACCTTGTGCCCATGTATGAGAATTGAGGGCTTCTGATTGCTCCTGATTATGCCACGAAACAAGCTTCTTCCTTATAAGTGGTGTTTCGTGGCAATAGTTGAAGGAATAATTTACCTCCAATTTTCTGATTACCGTATATCATAGGGTCCTTTAAGAATAAAATAATGGTAGTGAAATGTGGTTTGGATTCCCCGTAGACTTTCATATACATTCGAAGGATAGTTGCGGGTTGTGCATTCGATGGTTTGAAAATATGATCGTTGTGCGCACATGTTTTTTTTATATATAAATACAGAGGAAGTAAAATTTTCTTTTATGCAGTCGCTGAAAGACTATATTTACGATTTTATGTTTGAATATATAACACAACAAAGAATTTACAATATTTTGTGAACACACTCCAGGCCAAACAAGAAGCATAATGTTCACTTCCACATTCATCAAATCCCTCTGTAAGGATACATCTTTCAATGACTATAAAGGCCATAACATTTTCTCGGGAGCCTTATAGCACGGTACATTATGCCACACCCCACGAAGCAATATGAACCATGTATTCACGCTGTCTGTAACAGTGATCGTTGTGAACGCCAGGTATGTGAGCTGTGATATCAGTCCATCAACAAAAGCCAGGGTCAGTAACTGAAGGCTAGGCTATAGGACTCAATCTCACCAGACATGCTCCATGGCTGCTCTCGAGTCAGTAATTTTTACCGATTTTACATTCTCTCCAAAGGAAAGGACAAGACGGCAAGACGGCAAACATGGTTTGCCATGAGGCGCTCCAAAGGAAAAATATAATAATTTAAAAATGTTTATGATTGTAACAATTATGATTTATCTGGTACATTTAATACATTACTATGAAGGGATTACTAGTTTCTTCATTCTTTTTATTCCCCGAGCAACGCCAGGTATCTCACTTGCTACCACATATAGCTCTTCTGGCTGTGTTTCTTGCCAGTTCACTGATGCCGCGGTGATAGCATACAAGGAGCGGGTCTGTCTTTTTGTGTACATTTGGGATGCATGGCGGGGGCACGTTTGGAGACCCACGGCAATTCCCAAGGGCGTAACACAATCCTGACTTGTCAGAGGCAGGAATGAAGTTGGCTTACAGGTATACAAGTATGTGGATGGATACCTTCACTCGTCTCATACAGGTGGCCTCGTTGGTGGATAGACTTGGCAATTATTATTACGAGTATTATTTTGTGATCGTTTATTAAGTAATGTTATTGTCATTAATAATATTATTATTATTATTATTATTATTATTATTATTATTATTATTATTATTATTATTATTATTATATAATAATAATAATAATCATTTATATTATTATTATTATTACCGGTATAATTATCATTATTATCACTATTGTTATTATTATTATTATTATTATTATTACAGGCAATATTGTTATTATTATTATTATTATTATTATTACTGGCAATATTTTCATTATTATTATTATTATCATTATTATTAGTAGTAGTAGTAGTAGTAGTAGTAGTAGTAGTAGTAGTAGTAGTAGTAGTAGTAGTAGTAGTAGTAGTAGTAGTAGTAGTAGTAGTAGTAGTAGTAGTAGTAGTAGTAGTAGTAGTAGTAGTAGTAGTAGTAGTAGTAGTAGTAGTAGTAGTAGTAGTAGTAGTAGTAGTAGTAGTAGTAGTATAATTTTTTTTTTACTTTAGTATTATCATTAATATTACAATATTTACTACAAATAATAATATGACTTTTATGAAGTAACATTACCAATATGTTATTACCATCATCAACCATCAACAGCAGCATTCATGAAATTTTCCAATCCTCTATGATTATCACCGTTTATCATAAGAAGTCAATCATTGTCATTGTTGGTCTCATTTGTTGTGGGCGAATACAAGGGCCACTCATTGTTCCAAACATTGTCACGAAACTTGACTACTTCCCCATGCAGTGTGCGAGTTGGGAGCTTGTTTCAAGGCCTAGTTTGGAAATGTCAGTAGCATACCTATATGTCGACAACAGATTCCCCCCTTAAGGGCTTTCACTCCTACTCCCTTGTCTTGAGATTCGCTACATACTATTAGTTTTACGATATTCAGTTCTATATCACAAGTGTTTACAGTAGTAGAAGCACGGCAGAAACAAATAAATTATTGATGATAGAGATTATGGTTAGGCAGAAGATATATATATATATATATATATATATATATATATATATATATATATATATATATATATAAACAGAGCGAGTAAAATTAATCAGGAAAGAGTGACAGCGTCACATAACAGTAAGATAATTGAGAGACAGTGGCTGTGAGAGAGGAACGGTCAACACATAATATGAAGGGAGAAGCGACATAATATCGTGTCATGGTTCCCCTTGGCTTCACAGATTTCACTCTAACTTTTCAACACATTTTAAAGTTTTAGATTAAATTTCCAGAGAAAAGCAAAGAGCTTGTGTGAGATTATTTCAGTCAAGTGTAGTCTCTCTCTCTCTCTCTCTCTCTCTCTCTCTCTCTCTCTCTCTCTCTCTCTCTCTCTCTCTCTCTCTCTCTCTCTCTCTCTCTCTCTCTCTCTCTCTCTCTCTCTCTCTGTTATGATAGTTTTAATATTATTGAACGATCAAACTTTATGTGTGACATGTTAAACTACCTAGAGTTAGTCGAGGTACTGAATACTCGTTATCTAGTACCGTAATCGTCAGTGTTGTATTTTACCGAGTATATAATTTTAACCTCTGGCTTTGGGGAGCATTTCTCTCCAATAAAAAGAAAAAAATACCGTTGATAGCCATAGGTAAATGAAAAATGTACGCTGGTTTTATGAAGGTATGGGTGCATATTTCTGACTGGGAAACATAGGAAAAATCTATGTAAAGAAATAACAAGCCTACTATTTTGCTGCAGTGAATGTGCCACAATTTTCTCGAGTAATGTGACAAGTTGGTAGAAATAAAAGTAAAAATAAAAATATAATGTGTATGTTCCACAATTTCCCCGAATAATGTGACGTGTGGTAAACAGACAAGTTGGTGAAATATAATGCCATCACAGGCCTGATCTGTACTGAATACTGACGTTTCTATTTTCGGTTTTCTCAAATTTGTGGGAATGCCAAGAGGCTGAACGTCAATACAAGTCAATCCATGTCACCGTTTTGTATTCCAAAATATAATATCTTTCTTTTTCTCTTGTGTATATTTAGTGATATATACAAATGGAAAAAATTAGTACTACTACTATACTACTACTACTACTACTACTACTACTAATAATAATAATAATAATAATAATAATAATAACAGATCCACAGTTGATGGAGTCTATAAGAGGATAATTTGTTTTGGGAGAAGTAAATAACTACTTATTCTCCAAACTGTGTCAGAAAACAGATTATTTCAGTGATCGTGATGGGAATCTGTCTTGTTGCTATGTTTGGAGGAATCAATTGACTTCTGTGAGCTCACCGCAAACTCAGCTCGGCAGCATGTGAGAGAGAGAGAGAGAGAGAGAGAGCAATAAGAAACAAAATATACTATACGCGCCACAAATTGTCTTTTTAAAAATTAGTGGAATCAGGACGTGGTCTACATGCCCCTGACAACTCTGGTTTTTCTTCTCCGTGTCAAAGGTTAGAGGGCAACTCATCTGTAAGGAAATAGTATACAGTACTTTTGGTATATTGCTGCGCCTTGATTTTTCCAAAGTATACCAGGAAACAGAATCATATTTAAAAAAAATAATAATAATAATGGTGGCCTGTTTGTTGCTTGGAATAGTTAGGAGAAGGAATCAGTTGCTCCAGATTTACCAACATTGTACAGTCACGAGCACTAACAAGTATCCAGGTGTGCTTCGAATACCAAGAGACACTACTGTATATAAATGCACAATAATATCTACATTGGAATTAGTTCGTTGCATGGTGAATTGCACTGTTCAAAGCTTCAATCAAAGTTGTATACTTATTAGTGCTCGTGACTGTACTACTCCCTCCTTAATTCCCTGGCTGACGGTGAGTATAATAATTGTCATCTTTTCCTCTAACAACCTGAATGGAAAAGTGATGGATGGTTGTATAGTGTTAATGTTGAGTAGGTTGAGTTGTTGATGCCATGTTCATTCAACTTTTAGCACTGTATTGACCCACATGATAAAGAAAAATATCGTTTATTAGTTTATGTCTTTTGAGTTTTGCTAAATCCCTCTCAGTGTCTTCGAGAATGATTGTTCCCGTAAAGAGTAAATAGTTAAATGTGACCGGATGAACAATAAGCATAAGTGAATAAAAAATACAAATGAAAATAATAATAATAATAATAATAATAATAATAATATAAGAAGGTAGAATAATTACGAGCAACTAATGAAGTATAAATAATCAGTCATAAAAGGTATAATATTGATACCTGACAACAACAACAACAACAACAACAATAATAATAATAATAAAAAAATAATAATAAACACAGATTGATTCCTTCTTCCCTCATTCCTTCCTCAGCTTAATCCAACCAACCCAAAACAACAACAACAATAACAACAACAATAAACACAGATAGACTCCTCTTTCCTTCCTTCCTTCCTCCCCCATCTTCACCCTACCCACCAACAACAACATCAACAATATAATACACAAATCGACTTCAGCTCCTTCTTTCCTTATTTCCACCCAACCAACCCACCCACAACAACAACAACAACAACATCAACAACAATAAATACACAGATCGACTCCAGCTCCTTCTTTCCTCATCTTCACCCACAGCTGCATCACTCCCACTGTGTCGCCTGAGAGACGTGAGGAAAACAACAAGGGCAGTGCAGCAGAACCTATTAGCTAATGGCTGTTATATACATATCCCTGTAATTATGTAGACGAGTCATCACAGAACACTCAGACTAATTGAGTGGAGCGGAACACAGAGAAGAAAAGGTGTGAGCCAGCCAAGCCAGCAGCCGGGGATTACTTAACTTGCATTCTCTCTCTCTCTCTCACTCTCTCTCTCTCTCTCTCTCTCTCTCTCTCTCTCTCTCTCTATCTATCTATATATCGATCACTCGCTCCCCCCCCCCCTCTCTCTCTCTCTTTCTCTAACGCGCGAGTGGATGATAATAATAGGACGCCAGTGATTGATTCCTCTAGACAATACCACGAATCAGAATGGCTCAGGATAATTGTTTTTGTTCTTTGACACCATTTCCGGGATTCTCTTTAGGGGGACAGGCATCGTTGCAGAAGTGGATGCTACAGATTTCTCTTGCCAATGCCTGGAAAGAGACTATTGTGCTTCAGGATACCATTCATTAAAGGATCTATTCTCTGGCATACTTTGTAGTAATTATAGCGTTCAATAAATCTCAGACACATTGAATTTGAAGGAGCATAAGTCATAATATGAAGGAACGATGGATGACGGTAGTTGTCCAGAGTTGAGCAGTTGTGTATATGAAAGTTCAGTAGGGTTACTATCGCATTTGGGAGTTGAACAGAAAAGGGGTGAGATCGCGTATGTTGGTAAATGTTGCAGGCACTCCTGACGGGAGGAAGCATGCATTGAGGGAGTTCAGAAGAGCAATGTCAAATTTACGAGTAATATCGATAGAACAGAATGATACAATTTTGCCACAAAGAGAGAGAAGCTGTAGTGAAGTTAGTTAGAGGGGGAGAGTTGATGAGACGAAGGGCTTTTGATTCCACCCTGTCCAGGAGTGTTGTGAAGGTTGAGTCACCCCACACATGGGAGCCATACTTCATACAGGGGAGGATGAAACCCTAGTACAGTAGCTTCGTGGGGGAGAAGTATTCACGGAATTTGCGAAGTAAATCCAACTTCTTTGAGGCAGCGTTAGCTAGAGAGGTTGTATCTCTCTTCCCAGAGAGACTATGAGAGGTAGAAACTCCTAGAATATTGACACAAGAGGAAAGTTTGTTTAAATTGTGTCATTATAGATGAGTGATAGTAATTCTCTGCACCATTCAGCGATGAGGGAACGGTCAAACGTCAGGTGTGCCACTGCATCATCACGTGACGTGGAGAGTAACTGTGGGGATGGACGATTGTCAAACTGAGTTAAGTAATGCATAGTGGACCCATCGGTACATGAGTGGGTGGGGTCCTGATCATTAGTGAAACGTTAGATAGATAGATGGTCGGATAGATCGATTGATAGAAACGAAAGTCATCATCCCCTGAGGAAGGATTCAATAAATCTTCTATAAATTTTTAGTATTTAACATGACACATTTATACCGCGACCATTGTGTTATATATAGATGTTCTTTTCGGTGTGATATTCCAACCTATAATAATCACTGCAGTGTTATAGTCTGTTTGTGTTTGAAGTGTAGATATCATAATATTCCCCACTTCACCAAGCAATTCTATTTACACACATACCATCGTTTACATCCACCTATTTCCCTCCTCCCCTCTAAGTTCGTGCACATCTACATATTGTTATCGCCCTCTCTTCTTACGTGTTTCCAGTCGGCTGTAAACAGAGGGTTCTTTCCTTATCTTTACTACATGCGTACGTTCCATTCCGCCCTCAGTGCCACGGCAAAAGACAAAAAAATATATAAATTGTCCTGTACCTCCAAATGGTGTTCTAGTATTTGCTGGTCAGGCCGAGTAACGCAATACAATGTGTGTCCCTCACTGTTATGATAATCTTTGTAGTGTTTGGGATTATTCTCTCGTGTTGATCCCTCTTGACCTGGATGCTCTCGGTGTGTGTGTGTGTGTGTGTGTGTGGGTGTGTGTGTGTGTGTGTGTAAACAGTGACCAAAATCAGAGCACACCGAGTACAAAATAAATGTAAAAACCAACACAGGAATAATCATACAAAATAATATAGCAATTTTATACATCGCATCCCTCACTGACATTTTCTCTTTCTTTTCTCTATCTCGATGTCTTGTCCCCTTTTCTTTTTCGATTTAACTCGTTTGCACTTTTATTTTGACCTGACCTTCCCCTTTTCTCCCGTGTGTCAGTTCCGTCCGTCTGGTCGTTGATTGGTTGGTTGGCTGGATCCCTTCCCTCTCTCTCCCTCTCTTTCCTATTCCATTGTACCGTCTTTTTCTTTATATCTTTCTCTCTCTCACTTTCTCTTTTTACTTTTCTGTCTGTCTGTGTGCTTGTCTCTTTATCTGTCTGTCTGTCTATATCTAACATATGTCTCTCTGTCTTTCGTTCTACATATTTATCTTTTTACATTATCTTTTTATTTTTGTCAATTTACCTCTCTCTCTCTCTCTCTCTCTCTCTCTCTCTCTCTCTCTCTCTCTCTCTCTCTCTCTCTCAATAAGACTCCCGGACGTCATCGATTTTCCATCCAAGTATTTCATTTTAACCTTTTATAATATTCTGCTCTAAGATGATGTCACAACAACATATTTTCCTTCCATCTTATTCCATATTCCCCCCGTCCTTGGGTCAAACTATAGCCCCGTCCATATAATTCCCGGGCGATAAACAGGAAGTTGGAAACTGTAGGAATCCCTCACTTACTATAACCAGAGGATGGAGATGGAATGACTGATGTACAGTTAATATCTTAAGCCGTGTCCGCTACCACCAGAGGTCACTGTAAGCACATGGGGTGTCGGTGGAGATTTAGAACACTTTTCATAGAATAAACATGGCTCCCCCAAGAATAATTATTGTTGGCAAAAAATTATGAACTGATTTAACAAAATATACAGTATACTGAAGGTGGGGCTTGTGACTGGCAACAAGTTATTGGATATGGAAATAGATACCGATTTTGATATTATTATTATTTTTTTTTTTTACGTTATCCTGCAGCATTAAGAATGAAGGTGAAATATTGTTGGCTTTTCCTTAAGAACATTCTCAATATTTCGGGGGGGGGGGGGAGATGTTCCAATGCTTAGCCGTGCCTCAAAGAAAGTTTGCTGGAAAAAAAAAAACTATCTTATTTCTTTGCTTTTCGTATTTTTGGGGTTGAGAATTTTATTTGGAGGGTTATGCTTTCTTTACTTTTTTTTTTCCTTTTTGCACTCCCACTTGCAAAGAGTAAAGTTTCGCGTGGCCTCACAGAATTTATCGCTTGCTCTTGCCTCGATCCCAACTTTACTGAATTTAATAAGATTTACGGAGCGCATTGAAAGTTTCCGCCCAAATATTACTCTCCCTCTGGACTGCTGCCAAGGAGGAATCGACTAAAATAATTATTCCTAAGGGGATAATGTGTCAGTCTCTTTAGGACCAGAGGGCAACTGACTACTCCAAACTATGCCGGGAAACAGGTTACTCAATATATACGAGTGAGGGATTCTGTTTTATGGCACAGACTGGAGGAATCAGTAGCCCTCCAATTCGACCACAAGAAAGTATTATCACCTTAATCTTTTGTGGACCAGGTGCAGGGCAGGGAGGAAGGGAAGGTTAGGGATTCCTCCAAAATATGCTACTAAACAATTCCTCCCAGCAGCATACTGAAGTAATCCATTTCCTGGCATAGTTTGAAGGAATCAGTGGAGCTTAATTTTGACCACAACAAACTAACTAACAAACTGAAATTGTGTGCTTCCCGTCATAGATAGGAGGAATCATGTGTCTTCATAAATTAACCAACCACAAGTTACTACGTCTGCATAATTATCTAGTCACATTTTCTCGATCAAACCAATGATGGGAATATCAATATTAAAGATACCTAACCCTGAAGACTATTTTAGGATTATCTGACTTTTTGTTGAGGCATGAAGATAAGTTTGTGAAAAAGGGAAGTGGGGTCTTGATGATGAAAATTATAGTAGTAAATGTTATCATTATTATTATTGTTATTATTATTATTATTATTATTATAATTGTTGTAATTATTATTATTATTATTATTATTATTATTATTATTATTATTATCATTATTACTATTATTATTGTTATTATTATTATTATTATTATTATTATTATTATCATTACTGTTATTATTATTATTATTATTATTATTATTATTATTACTATTATTATTATTATCATTATTATTATTATTATTATTATTATTATTATGCTTATATTAATGATGAAATTGATGGTCACAAAGGCAACGATAATGATGGTGATGTTAATGATGACTTTTGGGTAATACCTGGAGATATTTTCGGAACATTTGAACATACAGTATGTAACATAAATAAATACCTGAAGAAAATTTTTTGGGTTGGGCCTAGCTGTGTTGGCGGTTGACTGGTCCAGCTTGGGTTTACCTCCCCTGTTGGCTGACCCCCTCTCGTACCCTCAGCCTCGCCCTAGTCTCAGTGTTTGGCCTTTGTAAACAAGTATATGCACCACTGCTAACTCTCTCTCTCTCTCTCTCTCTCTCTCTCTCTCTCTCTCTCTCTCCATATTGCTCTTGAAGACTCTGTTAAGAATTGCCTCTCTTTCCTGCCAATGATGTTATATGGATTTGAGGTTAGTTTGTCCCATTCATGAGTAATGCGTCTCTCTTACATACCCGATAAAATTAATACACTACGTACGGTATGCATAATCATGACACACACACACACACATAATTATTATATATATATATATATATAAAGTTTCGATCATCTGCAAATCAGAGTGTTAATTATAACAGAAAACACCAATTTACATAGTATCTGCACCTTCAGTTAGATAACCAACAGAAATAATTCATCCGCACACCAGTAATGAATAGCCTAAGATGTGAAATTTTTTTAAATTGGCATTATCATGACGGAATGAAATCAATGAATATGGAAAAACAACGTAAAATAATTAAATACAGCCACCACATCACTACACTGCACCAGCAAACTTAATACTATCAATGTTGGTAGGAACGTGTATTTAACCTGAAGAAGCAGGAGCGAAATGTCGTCAATAAAGGCTCCTTCTTATACGATGTTATTCCTTAACCCAGATGTAATATCCAGCGTCTCTTGTTCATAAGGTAGTGTCACTTCCTATAAATCTCAATACGTGTATCATAATGTCTCATGCTAAAAGGGTGCCCATACTTTTTTTCTCGTCTGGGGTACAAGGCATAAACTTCGTGGAGTATCCGGATAACAACTAGTCATAAAGTCTAGTAAAAAATCGGGGCAGACAATTAGCTGACAACTTTATGGTCACTATCCTGGGTAACGTATGAATCATATGAATCCAGAGGTCATGCAACTCGTATGCACTTTTACAGCGATGGTAAAAAAAAATTGAAAAAAACGAGCAGTAAAAAACCTCGATTGCTGACGGCAGGTAAATTGAGAAATATCTCTGTGAAAACCTAATGTATGAAGCTTATGCCTGGAAAATTCGCGTCTTTATATTTCTAGTTTTCTCCTGAGTTTATTTCTGATATTTGAATTGTCAACTAGTGAGTTTTATAGGCATCTTAAATAATCTGTAGTTAGTCCTAGTTTTCTCGATACGAGTTAATGAGTTAAGTGTTTGATACATCATACGAGGGAAAATAAATACATAATGCTCTTACGAACTCACTCAAGGTATGCTTCTTTCTCTCCAGAGAACATTAACATTCACCAAGCTACTCAGTCCGATCTCTTTTCTGTCCAACTACCTAATGCAAAAGTTAAGGGCATAAGCTCTTCTCTATAAATTTGAGGGCTACCGATATCACCAAACTATGCGACGAAACAGTTCAACTGTTATCAACATTGAGGTCGTCTGTTTCCTGGTATAGTTTGGAGGAATCGGTATCACTCAAGTTCGACCACACAGGTTAACTCCCTTTTTAAGCCAGTCTTTTATGTACTGTACGTATAGAATATAACACATTTTGGCAGGCTTACAGCAAGATACATTATGCCCTACCACAAGAGACATTCTGAACCACGCATTATCATATTATCAAAATGAGAACTAGCACCTAAACCAAAGGAAATAAATATCTGGCACGAAAGCAGGCATGGTAGTGACCGAAGGCAGTTAAGTAGGCGAAAGGAAGAATATCAAACAACAAAAAGGTGCTATATGTCAGAGGCAAAAGGTATTAGTAGATAGGCCAAATAGAACCACGTCTTTCAGCTTGCAAGGACAAACATACCGAGAGGATTACCGTACCTCCTGCCTTTACCCAAACTTTCATCTATCTGCCTATCTCCATGGAGGTCTATTTGTCTTCATGAATGGTTGCCTCCTTTAGTACCGTAACAAGCACAGCGAGAGATGAGTTTGGCGAAGTTGTTGTAATAGTAAATGCATGGACAAACTCACTCCTGCTATATATAGTATCCACCATAAGGACGCTATGTAAACAAACACAGTGGTGCCACATTTCGCCAATCCCAACCGGCGCTGTGTTTGATACTTGTAGAGGCAACTGTACGTCTGTTTCTGTATATCTGTTTGTATTTGTTTTGTGCCGCTTATCTGTCTGATGGTCTGTGTGTTTGCATCTTTCAGTCTGTGTGTGTCTTCCTGTCTGGTTGCTCCTGTCTATCGGTCTGTCTGTCCGTCTATCCGACCAACTGTCTGCCAATCTGTCTGGCTGTCTATCTTTCTCTACGTCTACGTGTGTCTGTCCCTCTACGTACCTGTCTGTCAGTTGGTGAGTCTGTCTGTCTTCCTGTTCTTTTGCCTATCTATCTATTGGTGTGTCTGTCTGTCTGTAGGGGAACGTTGCAAAGCTCTCCAAGGCGAAACAAACACACACACACACACACACGTCTAAAGGTGACATCTCGAAATAGCTTCATCCTCACCATCCCTTGCTTTCACCTCTCTTTCTGCACTCACGTCTCTCTCTCTCTCTCTCTCTCTCTCTCTCTCTCTCTCTCTCTCATCCCTTTTCTCCTCTTTTCTCTTTCCCTTGCCACTCCTTCTCTTATCCCCACCATCTCCATTCTCCATTTCCATTCTCCCCAACTCTCTCTCTCTCTCTCTCTCTCTCTCTCTCTCTCTCTCTCTCTCTCTCTCTCTCTCTCTCCAACGCCTCTCCTTCTCATTATCTTCCATGAAAATTCCTCTATGGATTTATGCGAGTAATGAGAGCCATTGTCCCAGTCCGCCTGTAATAATCACTGAAGGACCGGACACACACACACACACACACATACACACACACACACACACACACACACACAAATTATAATTTCCCTAACTCACATATTTACCATATACATAAATACACATATACATTGCACATACAGTACTTCCTTACAGACCTACAAGCACACACGTACACTCCATGCATACATACATACAGTCATACATACATACATACATAATTCCAACACATACGCCCGCTCGCGCACAGGGCAATGTACACTATCCTAACACATATTATATTCTGGCCCATTCTTCCCCTTCATTTTTGTTTTTTCCTGATGATAAAATAATCTGCCTGTTTAAGGGACCCTGTAATGTAGTCAGAAAATTGGAGATAAATTAGTCCTTCAAATATTGCCATGAAACACCACCTATAGGGAAGGGGCTCGTTTCGTGGCATGGTCAGGAGGAATCAGAAGCCACCAGTTTTCATATACGATCACAGAGTCCTTAAGGTGAGAATCTATTGTTTGTAAAATGGAAGGCTGCTTATTCCTCCAAAGTATGGCAGGAAACAGACAATTCTCTACACTACTAATATGGGATCTGTCCGTTTCGTTGCACAGTTTACAGGAATCAAAAACCCTCAAATTTAACCTTCAGGACAGTATCCCTTTCTGGTTTTAACATACTATTCGTACATATAAGACTACCGCCGATTCCTCCAAGCTATGCCAAGAAACACACCATAATCAGCTATATCAAGGCAGCCTGTTACTAACTTGGCATAAATTGGAGGAATAATTTACTTCTTATATAGTGCTTCAGATTCCACTATTCCTCCCTGCCACTATCATACCTACTTTAAGAGGGTAATTATTCACTTTTGTTACATTGGAGTGCCATGATTCCTCCAAATTATGCCAGGAAACAGAACCAGATGAACAAAAATATAATGATGTTTTCTGTTGCTTGAAATAGTTTGGAGGAATCATTTGCTCCAGATTTACCAACAGTTTACTTCCTCTTTAAGGCACTACTATCAACAACTTTATTTTCCTACTTTCTAATATTCTACTTTAATAACCTACTTTCCTAATATTCTACTTTACTAACCTACTTTCTAATAATATACTTTACTTAACTACTTTGCTACTTTATAATTATGTAATCCTTCCCTGTCCTTGTTTCCTACACTATTATTCCCCTATTCTAAACCCAATTACTTTACCTCCTTCTCTCCCTCTCCCTTTTCCCTCACACTCTCTCTTTCCTTTCATTACCTCTCATCTCTCTTTGTCTTGTTACGTACCGACATTACTTATATATGGATTTACAGATGACTTCTTGTTTATTTTTCCTCGTATGGTTTTTTTTTTTTTTTTTTTTTCTTACTGTTGCCTTAAAAATAAAAAATAATACTCATTGACGTCAACCTCTTACTCGCCTTACCCATACAAACACAGTGTTATAATTTTCGTAATGGTATTATTTTCGTTTAAATGAGTAAGATCTGAGTCACCATAATTGCTTTTCGTCAAAATTTCTGATGTTTTCGTCACATTTGGTGATGATTTCGTCATACTTAGTGATATTTTCGTCATAATTAATGATGTTTTCGTCATACTTAGTGATTTTTTCGTTATAAAGAAATATGCTATGTCATAATGTGTGATTTTCGTCCAACTGTTATTTGGAGACCTGACTTGGAGGAAACTGAAGCCCTCGTTAATATTTTGACTTATAACATTCTTAGTTCCTTATTGAGATACAGTGTTGATCCAAAGGTATATACGACTAAGGAGTATATAACTAACTAACTAAGGGGTGTAGGACTAACTAACTAACTAAGGGGTGTAGGACTAACTAACTAAGGGGTATAGGACTAACTAAATAAGGGGTGTAGGAGTAACTAACTAAGGGGTATAGGACTAACTAACTAAGGGGTGTAGGACTAACTAACTAAGGGGTATAGGACTAACTAAGGGGTATAGGACTAACTAACTAAGGGGTATAGGACTAAGGAGTATGTAACTACCTAACTAAGGGGTGTAGGACTAAGGGGTGTAGGACTAACTAACTAAGGGGTGTAGGACTAATTAACTAAGGGGTGTAGGACTGACTAATTAAGGGGTGTAGGACTAACTAAGGGGTGTAGGACTAACTAACTAAGGGGTATAGGACTAACTAACTAAGGGGTGTAGGACTAAGGAGTATGTAACTACCTAAGGGGTGTAAGACTAACTAAGGGGTGTAGGACTAACTAACTAAGGAGTATATAACTACCTAATAAGGGGTGTAGGACTAACTAACTAAGGGGTATAGGACTAAGGAGTATGTAACTACCTAACTAAGGGGTGTAGGACTAAGGAGTATGTAACTACCTAACTAAGGGGTGTAGGACTAACTAACTAAGGGTATAGGACAAACTAAGGAGTATGTAACTACCTAACTAAGGGATGTAGGACTAAGGAGTATATAACTACCTAACTAAGGGGTGTAGGACTAACTAAGGGGTGTAGGACTAACTAACTACGGTAACTAACTAACTAAGGGGTGTAGGACTAACTAACTAACTAACTAACTAAGGGGTATAGGACTGACTCGCCGACGTGTTTAATAAATATTTAACGGTCGTGTTATTAAGGATTAAACACTCCCATCAGAGAGTCACGCCCCAGTCAGAAATAGATTGGTATACACACACACACACACAGCTCTTTGGTATATATGAACACCTACACTTGGTTATTTTAGCTTTTAGCGCGCACACACACACACACATACTCGATCAAAAAAGTATCACGCATTTCCCTCGTGAAACATTCTGACACCTAAGACGATGGCTACTGAAAACGAGCTTTTTATCATGAGCTGTAGCGATCATTTACAGAACCATCGGACCCCACCTGCGCGATACTTTTTTGATCCAGTGTACGTACGTTAGGTTATTTGCATCCGTACACACACACACACACACACGTTAGGTTATTTGCATCCGAACACACACACACACACACACACACACACACACACACACACCAAGCGTCAAGGCACACACGGGGTGAAGGTAAACACTGCTATTTACACCCCGAGTCCACGATCACTGGTAAACACTGGGAGGGGGGAGGGGGCAGGTGTGGGGGAGGGGGGAGGGGGGAGGGGGCAGGTGTGGGGGAGGGGGGAGTGGGAAGAGGTGATATTGAAGGACCTCTACACTTCAGTCTCATCAGTCTCTGGCTCTTTACTCTCTTCGTCTGTCCCTGGCTCTTTACTCTCTTCGTCTGTCCCTCTCTGTCTCTGGCTCTTTACTCTCTTCGTCTGTCCCTCTCTGTCTCTGTCTCTGGCTCTTTAATCTCTTCGTCTGTCCCTCTCTCTGTCTCTGGCTCTTTATTCTCTTCGCCTGTCCCTCTCTGTGTCTCTGGCTCTTTACTCTCTTCGTCTGTCCCTGGCTCTTTACTCTCTTCGTCTGTCCCTCTCTGTCTATGGCTCTTTACTCTCTTCGTCTGTCCCTCTGTCTCTGTCTCTGGCGCTTTACTCTCTTCGTCTGTCTGTCTCTATGTCCCTCTCTCTGTTTCTATCTGTCTCTAGCTCTTTACTCTCTCTGTCTGTCTGTCTCTCTTGTCCCTGTTTCTATCTATCTCTGGCTTTTTACTCTCTTCGTTTGTCTGTCTCTGTCCCTCTCTGTCTATCTGTCTCTGGTTCTTTACACTCTCCATCTTTCTGTCCCTCTGTCTATCTATCTATATCTATTTGTTCATCATATTATCAATCTAGTTGTGTACCTAATCTATCTATCTATCTATCTCCTTCAATTCGATATTCTTTCAGTTTCCTCTACATGTCCTCTTACGACTTGTCTCCACTTTTGTTGTTCTCTTTTTTATCGTTGTTTATTCACTCCCCTTTTCTTTTTCCCTTCACATTCATCCCCTTCGCCAGCTCTCTCTCTCTCTCTCTCTCTCTCTCTCTCTCTCTCTCTCTCTCTCTCTCTCTCTCTGAAGTTTGCTCGGGAAATGGGGTGAATGTCGGCGAATCGTGTGATGATGGGAAAACCAATAGCAGCTGGGGAGGTGGTCAGATACGAGCGTAAAGAAAAAAAATATATGTGTATATAAAGTAGACTGAACCGCACCACTATCTGTTTGTATTTTCAACTCTTTATTTGTCTATCTACATTAGATCTATCTATCTATGTGTCAAAGTATCTATTATATCTCTCTCTCTCTCTCTCTCTCTCTCTCTCTCTCTCTCTCTCTCTCACACACACACATTCTATGGATATTATTATCTCTATTGCACATCTCTCACCTACCTTCTCACAAATACACCCATCCTTGTACACCTCTATATCACACCTTGTTTCTCTTTCAATCTCACGTCCCTGAAGGCTTGGTATCGCACAGCCACTTAAGTGGGTGCGGGAGTAGGGGACAGACTTGGGGGGAGGGGGGTCCGGGGGGTGCGGGAATAGGGGGACAGGCTTGGGGGGGGGGAGGTTCGGGGGGTGCGGGAATAGGGGGACAGGTTTGGGGGGGTAGAAAGCCTGTCCCCTATTCCCGCACCCCCCCCCAAGGCCCCCCCAAGCCTGTCCCCCTATTCCCGCACCCCCTTAATACAATGCCAAGCCCTCGATGAAGCCCGGGGGGCGTACCTAATAAATATATAACTTTAAAAAACAGATTTCAAAACGTCATTTTAAATAACCAATCATTATTATATGCAACATAAAAATGAAAGACTTATGATAGTGTAATTGGCCTTAGTTCACTCGCAGAAATAATAAATATCGGTCCTCCATTTCATTTGGGCCTCAACAGTAATAATTTGCTTACAGTTTTCCCATGTTCACATTGCCTACCTCTACATATCCTTCCATATACATTAACTTAGGCTCATGTACTCCCCTAATTACATGTTAATCAAGTATGGTACGTTTCAAAAATTATACATGCAAGAAAATACAACAATTTCTATACAGGGACCGATCCCTCATAAAGTCGGATGCTTTATGCATAACAATATTACAGATTTTTATCACAATGTAGGGAATGGAACGTTTCCTGTAACATAACTTTTGATACTTGTCAAAAAATGTCCCTCCTTTCAATAATGCTTTATACCAAGAAATACCAGCATATCCATCTAACTATACCTCTGATGCCTTGCTCCCTCAGTGATCTCTCCCTAATGAATGTTAACCAAATTTGTTTTACTATCTAGTGAGATTATAATGCAAATGCGAGTTATTCATGGTCATAAGCAGCTTAGAAATTAAAAAGTTTAAGCTATGATTTCCTTCAAGCTGCCCACACATATGAGCACACATTAAAATCTACCCAGGAGAGTTTTCATAAAAAATTACAACTGCATGCAATTAATGTTCTATAAATAGACAACATACAGTATATCTATGCATTATTAGTGCTTGATAAAATAAATTATGTCAACTCCGTAGCCACCCTATTAAATAACTGAAATGAAAATCTAACATTGATCAATGAAAGGTTAGGCAGTATCATTATAAATTGTTCCATGATGACTAGAATTAGAAAAAAAAATGGGAATCTGCTGTTGATAAGTAATACAATATGGAGTACAAGATGCTGACTGTCAAACATTACAAATACAGCAATAAATATAAACTTGCAAAGGGATAGTTAAAATATGTCCATCATATTAAATAAAATAAGTTATATATGCCAATGAAAGACATAATGTAATTTTAATTTTATAAGAGGCACAAAAACATCTGTCAAAATGTACAAGAAAGTACATAGTTATATATTTTGGAACTACCATACATACTGTACCACAAAATGTATTGTACTTTCATGTGTGATGTGAGCATTTACCTTACCATCTGTTGATTTCACCATTCTGTAAAAAAAACTTCATTAGGCTACCGTAATGCTAAAACTGTACTGTATATTTCTATTATGTATACAGTATGTGTGTAAACCATATTAGACAAAATATCTGTAGGAAAATACAGAAAGTGCAATTAAATTCATTATTAAGATAGTTATAAGAGGTCATTAGTTAGCATAGACATATGTGATGCTGTTGGCTGGCACTGTCAAGAACATGTTATATATTCTAGCCTGAGAAAAACCTAAAGAAACAGAGGTATTATGGACGAAGAAGAATTTACAGAAATTGCTACAAATATTTTTGGATATAGTCTCTCGAGTGGACAATTTCTCAACTGCCACTTTCTGGTATGCATTACACATGCTAGTACTGTACTCTGCTGAATTTTCCCCAATGACATAAAGGGACACTTTTCTCGCATTAATAAACCAATCCACTCCAACACCTGCACCCGACACACCTACATACAGTACCGGTACTCCTACAAATCTTCACCAATAACCAGCACAAAAAGGAACTTCCTGGCATTTTCTTCTCCCACTGTGTATAGGTCAGATCCTGCAGTGGATCATAATGTAACTTACTGTTGACTTGACGGTGTGTACCTGCAATATTCCATAAAACAAATTTCCTACAGTTATTTGATATGTTTATCTACTGACCAGTATATACCATACATACCAGTACAGTACATGCAATGTGTATTGTTACTATATACAGTATACTGATAAACAGACACTGAAACACCATACCAGATATATAATAATGTGCTAACACCTGTCTTCTTCTGTGCTTTACATGTATTTCCTACCTTTATGGAATACAGTACACATTATATCTAACTACAGATTTTTTGAGCCACATTTCTGACTTTGAATGGTTAGTTATACTATAATAGATTTCAGAGTGTGAATGATGAGAGAAATTACTAGGTATATGTCATTGCTTAACATATAAAGTCTCAATGAAATTTATTTAAATACAGTAGCACTGGAATAGGTATATTTAGCAGAGTTCTAACTATGAGAAAAATTAGTACAGTTATCTTAATGAGAATACAAAAATACAGCCTGCAACAATTAGGAGTGAGGAAACTCTATTGTCAACAGGAATTCATTTAATCAATTACAAGTATGGTACAGTACAGTACCATACTTGATGCCACAGCAGACACCAAGTTTAATCCGTGGGGTTATCAAAGGTACTTAGCACCCTTGGTTAGCACTGATGTCTTGTAAAGTACTAAATTCCAGGTTTAGTTTGCTAGTGCAGTACAATATTATTTAAAATAGAAAGTCCAACTACAATTACCATACACAATCACTTGCAACTTGTACCCTACTATATATAAAAGGTGTCCTACAATGGTCTAAAGTACCAGAAAAGCATACAGGATTGCCTATTTTCAATTATATTACTCTCCACAATGGAGAATTTATACCAGGGCTTATTGATTTGTCAAAATATGATTGAAAATAATTATATAGCTGAACATTCCTTTGCTTAATGCACATGAAGGCATTTGTTATGCTTTATACGCCATGTGATATACCAATCGAACAGTCACTGAGCTAAATCTTCTGAAATAAATTAATGCTACAATAATCCACCCACACCAATACCACTGCTACCCAAACCTGATCAGTATAATCTGGCCTCAACCAATATTCACAACACAAAACTACTAATTCAAGTGTTTATTCTACATACCGTACTATGCTAATAACAGTGAAAAAACTATTTTGACAAATGAGTGGAGAGGGAAAGCTGTGTAATCATGAATATACAGAGAATGAGACAGTGAGTAGGAATTGCAAATATAAAGCTACAGTTTTGATTTGAGGATGAAAGAAGACTGCTCTAGGCCTGGAAGGGTAAACAGTAAGAAGAGCCACAAAAAAAGAAAACACAATTTTATCTCTTTTCTCTTGATAATCTATTAATCCCTGTTTTGATCTGTTGTAATAATAATGCGACCATGCATTTTTTATCATGATTAACCCCGAAGAGGCTCGATGACCCCCCAAAAAAAGACCAGGGCATGAAGGTAGAGGAAACTTGAGAGGAATAATAAGTAGACCTACAGTAAAATAAGTACAGTAAAATAAGAATAGTAAAATATGTACAGTAAAATAAGTACAGTAAAATAAGTATAGTAAAATAAGTACAAAAAATAAGTACAGTAATAGAGGGCAGGGCATGAAGCTTAAAGAAAATTGAGAGGGTTAAAATAAGTACAGTAAAATAGCACATGAAATAAAATAATAATGTTCATGGGTAAATATTGAAAGAATTACCGTTATTGCGCACTGTTTTTCTACCTTCATTACCCACTTATTTAGACCATTCTAAGACTATTTTCTTCTATGGCATTTCCTACGCAAATATCCCATTTCTAAGATAGGGCATATTCAAATGCGGCATTTTGAAATTAGCCTGACCTTACCTAGCCTAACCTAACCTAAAGCGGCTATCACACGGGCACTTTTTCCGACGACATCGTGTCGTACGACACGATTTTCGACGACATGTCGTGGGAAATGGGAGATTTCGGACGACGAGGTGTTGACGGAAACTATCGAAAACTGTCGGCGATTTCCTGCGACAGGGAGAAAGTCGTTGAAAGTCTATAGTGAATAATATTGTATGGAATATATTATTATGGCATATTATGATTTAAGTAGTGTTAGATATCATTATTTGAATATAGAAATTGTATTCCTAGATCTTATATATTATATACACCGAATTTAACTGTTAAATATGAGCATGGAACATTTATTTGATTTCGGGGTTTGTTTACATTTCTGCTTTCGCCTGCCGCCTGGTTCAAACCTCTTTCTTCTTCTTCCAAAGCAATTGCACATGTTCCAACAGCTAAAATGGTTAGGTTAGGTTAGGTTCGGTTCGGTTAATGACGTCCATCCTTGGTGATGTGGCTTTTGTAACAGAGTGTTTTGGTTATCCCGCCGCCCGCGTGGTGTCGTCGGTCGTCGTTGTTGTCTGAATGAGAATTTGCCGTGTGCTATTGTTTCACGCGACATGTTGTCGAAAATGGTGTCGTACGACACGATGTCGCAGGAAAAGAGCGACCGGGAAATAAGTGTGGTGAAGTACAGGAAATGACCGGGGCAAAATACTGGGACCTAGCCGGATCTGGCAACACTGCTACAAAACGGTAATTCTTTCAATAAATACCTGTTTATGCTTTAGTGGACCAGGAGAGAAAACCACAATCTGACAGTACTCGATCTGATTACAAAGTTGAATATTAGGGTTCGACTAAAGACCCGGAGACAGTCTACCCTTGGCCGTTATAGTAGGGTCAAGTTAATCAAAGAGAGGTCAAGTGAGTCAAATTAAGGTCATGTGAATTAATGTAGACTCAATTGAACCTAAGTATGGTCAAGTGAATCAAAGTAAGGTCAAGTGAATCAAAGTAAAGGTAACCGTATACCCAGCAGTACCTCTTACCACAGGTATTCTATGACCTTATTCAAACACAACAGAACAATCCAACACAAAACTACTCGCAGCATATTCTTTCTGTTCTTTACACGTGCTATTGTAATATTCAGACACTTAAAACTTCACGATTTAACAACGACAGTGTATATGACAGCAAGGTTGGAGAGAAGACATGTTTAGTGTTTACATCAAAATTACATGTGAGGTTGACATTCGAGTGTGAATGATGGATGACCATGTGTCGGAATCATTTTGTCTTATTCATGATTTTCTTTTCAGTGTTATAGCACTAGAAAGTTTGTGGGAAAATACTAACATTATGCATTATTATATGCAGCGTATACTGTAGATCTGCATTAAACTGTATAATAGGACATTCGAATGATATTGGTTAAAGAATATGAACGTATACCGCGGTTTATTACTAAGCTCCAACTACGTACTTATTTCATAATACAGTATTCGTGTCTTATAACATATACAATAGTTATTCAGAATTTCCTTACACAGTTGTGTCAGTGCCCTTTTTTACATCAATCGAAGAGATTTGTTGTAGAAGGGATTACGAATACGATGAAGAGAGATAAAAAAAAATATATATATATATAGGAAAATAATTATGAATTATCATCCCCACTGTTCGCCGACATAAGACCTGCTCCCTGGAACTACCTCCCACATCAACTTGCATCAGACCTGGTTGGTTTTTGCTCCTCTTTGTATCACACACACACTGCGTACATACGTCCTTCTCTAATCCCTAACTATAACTCATTGAGGTAGTTGTTAGGCTGGAATTCCCATAAAGGTGTGTGAGTGTGTGTGTGTGTGTGTGTGTGTCCCTTTCCTGCCTATTTTCTTTTTTTAAGTATTAATGATGATGAGGACTTAAGACAGAAATCCTGCTTATTGTCTTCGCCTGTGAGATGAAACAGGAACATAAGTTGAAGCATAATTATAGGCAAGACAAACTGAATCAAGCATAACTGAACCGGACGTAATCTAACCCAACCGCAACCTTGCCTAACCTTATCCAATTTAATTGATCATTACACACAGACACAAACACACACACACACCTGGGCTTTGTCCCCAGTAATGAGACTTGTCCCCAGTCCTGCTGATCCGGGGAAAGCTGACATCTTCTCTCCTGTGGTGTGGAGTAGCGCGGTGAAGTGTTGTATGGTGTGGTGTGGTGAAGTGTGGTGTGGAGTTGCGTGGTGAAGTGTGGTGTGGAGTTGTGTGGTGTGGTGTGGTGAAGTGTGGTGTGTTGTGGTGGTGTGGCATAGTGAAGTGTGTTGTGATGTGATGTGGCGTGGTGAAGTGTGATATAATTAAGTGAGGTGTAGTAAAGTGTGGTGTGGTGTGTGGTTAAGTGTGGAGTGGTGTGGTATGGTGAAGTTTGTTGTGATGTGGTGAAGTGTGGTGTAATAAAGTGTGGTGTGGCGTACTCCGGTGTGTAGTAATGAAGGTAAGTCTAGTATAGTGTAAAATGGTGCGGTGTTCCGTATCTATTTCTCTCTCCTTATTTCACACCAATGTTCCTCCCGTCCCTCATACAATTTTCCTTTATCTCTTATCTGACTATTTCCCTTCCTTCTCTTTATGTCCCTTTCTTCATTCTTCCCATTTACCGCCCTAATCTAACCATCTATATTCTTCACTTCCCTCACCTTATAATTGTCCCTCCTCCTCCTCCTCCTCCTACTCCTCTTTCATTCATTCCACTATCTTCTCTCACTCACTGCATAGATTCATCCATCCTCATGACACTATATTTTTCTCCCATTCACCATTTTAATCTTCACTATCACCTTCTTTTATCATCACCTCACTCACCAACTTGCACCTATATCTATCCATCGTCTTACTTCATCCAATCATTACACAAGCATCTTTTCTTTCATTCCTCTCCCTTAATCCACCCACACTCTTTCCTCCTTCTCCCTTCACCCACCCACACTCTTTTCAATGTCACGAGATTCCTTCATTCCTACAGTATAGTCATCGTCTTTCTCTCTCGTCGCTAATTTACTTTACAAACCTCCTCTCCCTTCATCTTCACCCCTCCCCTGTCATAAGATTCCTCCATCCCTAGCCTTCGTCTTTCTCTCTCATCACCATTATCCTCTTCCCTCCTCTCCCTTCATCTTTACGCTAGATTCCTCCATCCCTAGCAATCGTCTTTCTCTCTCATCACAATTGTCCTTTTCCCTCCTCTCCCGTCATCTATTCCTCCTCCTCCTCCTCCTCCTCCTCCTCTCCCCTCATCTATTCCTCCTCCTCCACCTCCTCCTCCTCCTCCTGCCTGACTGTGTTGTGTAGCCTCATGTCGCATTAGGGCCACGTAAAGCGAGCTGGAATGTCCGGGAAAGGGAAGATGAAGCACCAACTTCAATGCACTTGCCTAATATTTACCCACACTGCTACAGAGACACACACTATGACACCGTATAACGATAACAGCACTCATTAGGACAGAAGTGTAGTTATGAATATCACATCATTATGAGAGAAATATAATTTATTGTTTATTAGGCAAGTGATTATATAATTTGTAGGACACAATAATTGATTAATATCCTCTATTAATTAGCAAATTATAATTTTCGTTTCAGTGATAAAGTCACTATTAGTTCGGTGACCTTTTCTGTGTAAGTGATAGTTATTTTCATTAGGTGGCAAACTATGCGTATTTCATCTGTTCTACTCTGACTATATTCGATATATATATCACACAGACACATGGATATATATCTTGGGAAGTGGCTGGAGGAAATGCCTTTGACTTCCCTGGTTCGAGCAGACTTTGGGCGTAGTTGGTTGGGAAGTTTAATTCAAGCGTAATCCTGCTTGATCCCAGCACGCAAACAGCTTGAGTGGGACGCGCCCTCTCTTGGACTTCCCTCACCCTTCCCCTTCCTTCCCCCTCTTCTGTCCCCTCCTCTTCTCTCCTCTCCTCTCTCGTCCCTTCTCCTCTCTCTGACTTTCCCCTCCTCTGTCCCCTCCTCTTCTCTCCTCTCCTCTCTCGACCCTTCTCCTCCCTCTGACTTACCCCTCTTCTGTCCCCTCCTCTCCTCTCTCGACCCTCTCCTTTCCCCTCCCCCTTTCTCTCATCTCCTCTCTCAAGCCTCACCCTTCTCTTTCCCACATCTACTGTTTTCTCCTCTCTTGTTCTCTTTTCTCTTATCACTTTTACTTTCACTACTCTTCTCTTCTCTCTTCTACTCTCCCCTTCCCTCACCACCTCAGAGAGAGACAGACAAACAACCAGAGAATCAGACATGTAGAAAGCCGGACAGACTGAAAACATACAGCCAATGACAGAGGAAGAGAAAGAGAGAGAGAGAGAGAGAGAGAGAGAGAGAGAGAGAGAGAGAGAGAGAGAGAGAGAGAGAGAGAGAGAGAGAGAGAGAGAGAGAGAGAGAGAGAATAGAGACGGTTACATGGAAATAGATAAAGACAGATGCGAAAAGAGACAGACATATAGATAAATAGATAGACAGATAGATACATAGATAAATAGATAGATAGGAAGAGCGAGAAAGGGTGGGAGACAGACAAATAGAGACAGTGATAAAATAAGATAAATATCAAAACATAATACTGTAACGTAGTAGGTTATTGTATTTATGACTGTATGAGGGAGGATTACAAGAGTACCACCATTACCATCACTACTTCCACTACCAACAACAACAACAGCAACAACAACAATACACCACCACAACAACAACAACAAAACACCACCACCACCACCAACAACAACAACAACAACAAGATCACCATCACCACCACCGCCATCACAAACAACAACACCAATAGAACCAACACCATCATCACCATCAACACTACCAACACCACCAACAACAACACCATCAGAACCAACACCACCACGAACAACAACAACACCATCAGAACCAACACCACCAGAACCAACACCATCACCACCACCACCACCACCACCACCACCACCAGACCCAACACCACCACCACCACCACCACCAGACCCAACACCACCACCACCACCACCACCAGACCCAACACCACCACCACCACCACCAACAGGAAGGGTCAATAAGGTGGCCCCTTCCCTGCACAGTAATATATTGCAGCGTTCAGAGACAAGGAGGAGGGAACGTGGTGTTAGGGACGAGGGAAGGGGCGGTGCATGGTGGGCAAGACAGGACAGGACAGGACAGGAATGCTGCTATTGCCTTCCTTCCTTCCTTCCTTCCTTTCTCCCCTTCTTCTAGTTCACAGTAATATACACCGAGCCTCGGAGTATACTGTATATACAGAAGGGTACATACACCTTGGCCTCGTCAGCTTGTAACGTCACGCAGTACAACAACAAAAAATGCGATAATGATATATATGATAATTGGATACCTTGAATAAGATACATTGTAGGCATTTCCTTTCGTGCCTTTAGACGTGAAGGAATCGTGTCTGCTGGTTCTTATGATGAGCACAAAAGGATTTCTACACAAAACCTGACATTTCCTGCTCGTCATATTATAAAAGATATTTGATGAGGTTTCGGAAGTAAACTGCACCAAAGAGTTTTTACGATTTATTAATTTTGAATCTGTCAGGGATTTGGCATCGCGTGAGGAGTGCACGAATACTTTTTAATGGTGTTTACAGTCGAGGAGTAATGATATGTGTACAGTTATCAGGGCCTTCTCTTGTGGCCATGCAAAGTGGAGGGATACTGAGTCCTTCCCAATTGTGGTTCAAAACAAATCCTGTACTCTTACACTTAGGTATTGTTCTGTTTCTTGGCATATATAGTTTGGTGGCATCGATAGCCATTCATTTTATCCACGACAGAAGGGCCCTTTAATTAATCCTGAAATCAAGGCAGGCGATTGACTTCTGGTAATTGTAGCTCAGGCAGTAAACACCTATTACATATTAAGATAAGATAAGATAAGATAAGATAATTTATTTGTCACATTGTTATACAGGGATGCATACAAGTGAAAATCTTTATGGCAAAAAAAAAAAAAATCCATATTATACATACTGAGGTATAATTTGGAAGAATCAGTAGCCTCCCGTAAACATTTAGTAAATACCTAATAATTATAAACTAAGGATCTTTGAGGCCTTGGACGGTCTTCTTTCATCCTCAATCAACCAAAGTATCCATCTCTTCCATTTGCTCGGGACTATACAAGATGCTACTAATATTTTGCCCTTATATCACGGGACATTGTGTACAGAACTTTTCCGTTTCCTATTCGAACTGTATTATTGTAGCACACGAACTGATAGTGATGATTTTTTAGTACGAAAATCATAACCTATGCAGATTATTTGAATGCCCCTCAAACTTGCAAATATGAAAAAACCTATTGACTTAAGAAAACGCAAACAAATTATTAAGTTAGCATCAGTATACGCCATTTGGTCCAGCCAGCACCTCAGTGGGTTGCGAGATGCCAAGTGTGAAATTTTATCAAGCCACTTGCTCACATCCAGGGATTTCGTATTGGGAAGCAGTCAACATTCGGAAGTGGACAAAAAGGAGAGAGAAAATGAAAAAAAAAAAAGTTGCGTCCAAGAACCGGCACTTACGAGAGATTTCTGCCTTTTGGTAAAGTTGGGTGGAAAAGGTGTTGTTGACGTGAATGCCAGCCAGCCAAGTCTTGGGTTTGGACTTTTTTAACGGCGCCACATTTCGGCTGGCGAGGTAACGTATGCACAACCACGAGTCCAACTTCTTTCCGTCCCCAAGTTCTTTCCTTGCTTTGATTATTATATCATGGCCTTTGAAATGTGGCCTCTGGTATATCAAAACGCGTCTCACTTTGAAGTTATTTATATATTATTATTAACTGAGTGCGGCAAAAGACTCTATACAGTATATATATATTTTTTTGTTTATGTTGTTCATGAGCGATATGTGATGACTTTCATCCCGTAACACTTTTTATGATTATAATGGTTTTGGATACATTTTTCTTTTTAGTGAATAGAAAAGGGGTGGCATCGATAACGTGCAATAAACCATGATGTGCATGTGTGTGTGCAAATGTGTAGGCTACGTGCGTGCGTGTTCGAGTATCCATTCATAATTGTGTGTTAGTGAAGGGAGGCATTTGTTTAGGTCGAGTAGGAGTTTATATATATCTTTGAAGAATAATGCTGCAAAACAAATCTCCTATGATTTCTCCTGTGGTAATTGTGTGTGTGTGTGTGTGTGTGTGTGTGTGTGTGTGTGTGTGCCACTTGCATGTAAGTGGAACATTTATAAATAATTAATATATCCCTCAACAATAAAACAATATATCTTATTATCACTGGGAACTCTGGACGCACCTAAGTTTCTGAGAATTGTGTGACACTGTTTTATTACTGTAGGCGTCCTCAGTAAGCTTTTATTGTCCTCCGTCGTGTGTTTGTTGCTCTTTTCTATAAATGTTTTCATACTGACGTCGGAGCATCGCGTTACTGTTGGCTGTCGTCCACAAATGATAGATAAATAATGATTGAATAGAACAGAATATAACTTAGTGATTTACCATGCATGGATGTCAGTGATTATTTTACAAAACAGTCTCCATTTATTATTATGAAATACACGGTGTCCACAATTTATCTGATTAACTTTACATATTCATAAAATGCGATATGTTCAGATAACTTATGCCAATAATTGCATGGTGTTTATAAAGTAAATTGCAAAAAGAGTTGAAGCAATTGATAGTTCATTGTATACTTACTGCACTTGGTTCATTCAAGAAAACAATTACAAAGATTTAAATCTACTGTAAGTTGAAGAATGCAATACATACAACTTCGTAAACCTGTACAGAAACATTTATAAGAGGACAATGATTTCGTCGACATATTGAAGGTCTCCGAGTCCTCCAAACTGATGCACAAACAAAACCTATTAAGATTAAGTAGATTTAGTGACATAGTTCGGATAAATCAGTAGCATACAGCTCAACAATCAAAACGCAGGTTCCTTAGGTAATCGTACGAAATGGAGGGCTACCAATTTCTCCAAACAAAGCCACAAAACTGGCGACTTTAGAAAAATGCAGTTTGAAATGTGTTTGAGTGCATTTCTTGGAGGATTACACAGACTCCTATTCACCCACCACAAATGATGGATGACCCTCTTGCTTTTAGAGGCTGCAGGATGTGCGACTCTAGCGTCTCTGGCAGCTGCATGAGCAAGGAGCACAGACACGACTTTCCCCACTTGACTTTATTTATTTTCTCTGTTTATGAGCTCAGGGGGAAGTGGGTTGGGTGGAGGGAGGGGATGGTTGTGTTCCTCCTTCCTTTGGCACTTGCTCGTGATATATTCAGAGGACGACCTTCCGGCACTTTTCGATAAAAAAAACAATTTATAATGAAAAATTCGATCAAAAACATTTTCGAACAAAAAAATGGTAAAAAAAAATATTATAAAAATCGAAAGAACAACAACAAAAAATCGATAAAAAAATTCTTTAAAAATATTAATGATTTTTTTTTTTCACTAAAAAAAAATTTCGATAAAAAAACATATTTTATTTTTTCACCACTACCACCACTACCACCACCAGCAACGTCGTCTCTATTTTCACCACTACCACCACTACCACTACCACCACCACTACTATACTAATATCAGCATCACGTCCACCTGAAATATTAACTACGACAACAGTTTTAATTACTCCAACAACAACAACATCAAAAACTACAATAACAACAACAACAACAACTGTTATACTTACAAAAACAACATCAAAAACAATAGCAACAAAAACACGCTACCTTAAGGACAAGTGTAATCAATACCATCCTCACTACTAACAACAATAACAACAAAAATAACAACACCACAATAACAACAATAATAACAAAGGCACCACAACACAACATCCACATACCCCACCACCACCACCACTACCATCACCATCACCATCACTATCAGCGCCAAAACGTATCACCACCAATTACGATAACAAGGACATCAACACATCACCACTACCACCATCACCACTACTACTACTACTACTAGTACTACTACTACTACAACAACAACTGCAACTACAACTATAACTACAACAACAACAACAACAACAACAACAACAACAACAACAACAACAACAACAACAACTACTACTACTACTACTACTACTACTACTACTACTACTACTACTACTACTACTACTACTACTACTACTACTACTACTACTACAACAACAACAACAACAACAACTACTACTACTACTACTACTACACCAACAAAAATAACTACTACTACTACTACAATTGCCACTATCACTTTTACCACCACCACCACCACTTCCTCACCACCACCTACCCCCTCCTCACCACTATAAACAGCCAGGTCTCCAGAGGGCTGCATCCAACGACACCATCAACACAGTAACTCACCCTTGCTCTCTACCCTTGGGCCCCGTGTCTCTCTCTCTCTATATATATAAACCCAGTCTTTGCTCCACTAGGACGACCAAGAAGAAGAAGAGGGTAGAGACTGACTGAGGAGCGTCGTCACCTGAGTGTTTATATCTTATCAGGGTGAGTTAAAATAAGCATTAACTTGAAGGAATGGATAAGGAACAAGGTCGTATAATAATGAGGAGGAGGAGGAGAGACAGGTGCATTTTTTTTTTTTTTTTTTTTTTTTTTTGACATTTCCCTATACTCCTCCTTCAGTTTAAAAGCCTCGATATAAGTAACAGCTAAGCGTTGTCAATTAATTAAAGCTTCTCCTCTCACGTTGTTCCTTATCTAAATGAGGTTTAATTTTCGTGAGAAGGTAATAATTATTTTTCCAGTAATTAATAAATTGGAAGGCTTCTAATTCCTCCAAGGTATGTCAGGAATAAGACCAGTATGTGAGTGTATGAGAATGGGACCTGATTCTGTAGCACGGTATGGAGGAATCAGTAGAGAGAGAGAGAGAGAGAGAGAGAGAGAGAGAGAGAGAGAGAGAGAGAGAGAGAGAGAGAGAGAGAGAGAGAGAGAGAGAGAGGGTATGTGTGTGTGTGTGTGTGTATGAAAGTCTGTGAGAGCCCCCTAATCATCTGCACTCAGTATATTCACTCGCCCTATAAACCTGCTCATATCACAAACTTTTACCATCCCACTTTCTGGACATCTACCCGAATAACCTGTACTGTAGTGTATGTATAAATGCATAAGATATACACTATGCAGACTTTCATATTCAAATTGTATGCCATTCATTTTTCTCCTACGTATGGCACACACAGCTCTTTTCTCACACAGCCATGCATATAAAGAGCATTCCGACATTATCATATACATTGTCTCCAGATTTTACCACATGAATACACACACACGCCCACACACACACATACACTGGCACACATACACACATGAAAGCATATATACACATACGGTATAAATGAGATTATGCGAATATAAATACACACACACACACACACACACACACACACACACACACACACACACACACTGTATACTGCAGGGACACACAGGAAACGATGGGGTCACAGAATATTCATATTATTTTTTCTATATTGAGATGATTCCAATTGTCAACAACACCTGGATACCCCAAATCTAAGTATATTAATAAATACCAATTATACCTCGAGACTATATACCGTATTACTGTAAGTGAGTTTGTTAAATACTATATTCTAGGTATTATGGTTCAATGCTGCATATTACATTCTCTCATCTGGCTTTTTTTAGAGCTGTATTCCCTCGAGTTTGCCTGTCATCCCTTCCAGGTTGATAATATATATATAATGTTCAGTAATTTAGGTTCATCTGGCCTCATACTGTTAGTCTGTCATCTTATATTCCTCCTGTTTCCCTAGTTTCATATATACTCCTGTTCACCAATCCTCTTGCCTTCACCTTATGTGCTACTTCTCCTGTTCGTCTATTCTCATACTCACTTTATATTGTTCTTATTCACCTTGCCCAATACCGTCACGTTATGCCAGTATTCAGTCGTGCATGAAGCTGTTCCATTGTTCTGATAATAATAGCATGCGCCTCACTAACTCCTTTACTTGCTTACTTACTCGCTTACCGGCTTCATATCCACCCATCCTGCCCTAAGCTTTCTCCTCAAGGCTTCTTCATGACTTCATATTCGTCTCTGCTCTCTGGCTCCTCCCCACCTTCTTCACAGTCTGTATTCTCACTCATCCAACCAACCCCTTCACACCCACCTGCCTACCTACCCATGACACACACACACCCATTCTCGTCAAGTCGTATACTTATCATTCCCTTGACACATTGATTTTCTGTGGGAAACACTTTATATTGTACAGTCGGTGTCTGCAGTTCTCTCGCCCCTCTGGTATGATGATGCTGAACTTTGAGATCTTAAGGGGGTGCGGGAATAGGGGGACAGGCTTTGGGGGGGGGGGGGTTAGGGGGGGCGTGTTTTTTTTGTGTTTTTTTTTTGGGGGGGGCGGGCGGGGGGGGGTTTTGGGGGGTGCGGGAGTAGAGGAACAGGCTTGGGGGGGGGTTAGGGGGGTGCGGGAATAGGGAACAGGATTTCTCCTCACCCCAAGCCTGTCCCCCTATTCCCGCACCCCCCCCCAGCCTGTCCCCTACTCCCGCACCCCCTTAATAATGTTGTCGTGAGTGAGGAGACATTATTTCCTCTGCTGAAATGTCAACCAAAACAATAAAGGTCAATGAAACAGTCACGTCTCGTTCACAACACCATTATTCTCAAAGTTCACCATCATACCAGAAAGTCGACACAATTTTAGACCCTGACTGTACACGTGTGTATTTCTGCTCCTCAGGCAATAATAATATCATAGCCGGGGTTTTGTTATGAGGGCTTAGTGCAAAGGAAACGAGGCTTATCAACCAACGTGATGAAACACTATATAGTTATTCTTACAGCTCTCTCTCTCTCTCTCTCTCTCTCTCTCTCTCTCTCTCTCTCTCTCTCTCTCTCTTTGCTTGTGTGTGTGTGTGTGTGTGTGTGTGTGTGTGTGTGTGTGTGTGTCTCCTGGGGCATTAATTGAGTAAGTAAGTAATGGTAGTGGGCGTGGTGAAGACACAGGTCATCAGTTTTGCCTTGATAATTGAGAAGAATGCTTGCAGCTCATTTAAAACTGTCGCTGACCGATTATATACAATATACACAAATGCATCCAACCCAGTTCATCACTAAATGGAAGCTGTCTATTGTGTAAATTATCCCTAAGTGTACAGTCACGAGTTAAAATCAGTATGTAGGTCTTGGTAAAGTTTCCATTCATCTGACATAACCAGTGAACCACTTACAATGTTTATACTGTCTCGTATTTGCTGGAGCTTATATAATTCCCCCTTAGGCTATTCGAAGCAAACCCTGATATTTATAACATTGTGGCTCATGACTGTACACTCGTGATACGTAATTTCTGACCAGAGACGAACGGCAGGCACCACACATACCCTGCCTTGGAACTCATGCAGCCTCTATAGGTGTACTGGGTGGGGAAATGAACAATACCAGGCGATTCGAAGCTTTCTGTTCCTCTGGTCAGAAATTATGTATCACGAGTGTACCAACCCAAGCCTTTTATCTACAACCATACATACATACATACATAACACGACACACAAGTTTCCTCCTCTCAGTGATATGGTGCGTCTGTCTGGTTGTCTCTTAGCTGTATCTCCGGTTCCTGTTGAGGCATTCCGGTTCCTGGTGAGTCTCCTCCTCATGTCAGGAAATGGTTCTCAAGTGGTACTGAGGGTCTTGTGTCGTCTGTCTGTCTGTCTGTCTATCAGTCTATCTGGCTGACTGGCTGGATGACTGGATGGATGGATGGATGGATGGAAGGGTGGATAGGTGGATAGATTGTTGGGCGGATGAGTGATAGGGTGGCTTTCTGGAAGGCTGGCAGGGTGGCAGTGTGTGTGTGTGTGTGTGTGTGTGTGTGTGTGTGTGTGTGTGTGTGTGTGTGTGTGTGTCCTAGGGCATTCATTGTGTGAGTGGTGCTAGCGTGCATAGTGACGGTAGTGGTTGTGGTGACAGACGCCTCCTAATCACAGGCCATCATCATATCCACAGAGGCATTCGTAGCCAAATGAACTCCACTATTGGCTTACGTTTATCATATACTTGGATATTCTCCTGTGGTCAAATATTGGTGATCATGAATCCTCCAGACCATGCCACTAAACAGACCACCTCAATAAACGAGTAGGGGATCTGTTTTGTAGCATGATATGGTGGAATCATTAGCTCTCCTGCCTGATCACAAGAGAGCATCCCCTTAATATTCATCCCCTGAGGCAAACTAACAACACATACAGAAATTATAAAAGATGCATAATGAGCTATTTGTACGCCTGAATGAACAGCATTACAGCCCCCCGTGTTTTGATAATAGTAAGGCGAAGCGAAAGGAATGGAAGGTGCAAAATATCTCCCCTTGTTCTCATACTACAGCTGTCAGAGTTCACGGTAACTGGGCTATTGTTCATTCTCGCACAAAAAAAAAAAAAAAAAAAAAAAAATCCTGAACACTGCAAGGCAAGAATGTTTTCAGTACGAACGCACGCTCTGGTTAGTATATCCTGTGTGTGAGCAATATTCATAGGTTAAGGGGGAAGTTCTGTGATGGTAATTCTGGAGCAACTGAATCCTCCAAACTATTCCAAGCAACAGAACACCATTATTTTTGCTCTTCTGGTCCTGTTTCCTAGCATATTTTAGAGGAATCAAGGCACTCCAATGTACCAAAAAGGAATTACCACCTTAAGGAAGGGGAAAGTACAGTGTTGGTAAATCTCCATGAAGCTGTACTGATTCCTCCAAAGTATTTCAAGCAACGGGATACCAGTATTTTAGTTAAGGGGGTGCGGGAATACGGGAACAGGCTTGGGGGGTTTAGGGGGGTGCGGGAGTAGGGGACAGGCTTGGGGGGGTTTTGGGGGGTGCAGGAGTAGGGGGACAGGCTTGGAGGGAGGGGGTTTAGGGGGGTGCAGGAGTAGGGGACAGGCTTAGGGTGGTTTTGGGGGGTGCAGGGGGACAGGCTTGGGGGGGTCGGGTTAGGGGGGTGCGGGAATAGGGGACAGGCTTTCTACCTACCCCAAGCCTGTCCCCCTATTCCCGCACCCCCCTAACCCGACCCCCCAAGCCTGTCCCCTACTCCCGCACCCCCTTAATCTGATCCTGTTTCCTGGCATACATTGGAGGAATCAAGGTGCACCAGTAAACCGAAAGTATACTATCCCCATAATTTGTCTGGTGTGCATGGGTGAATTGGAGGGTTAGAAATTCCTTCAGTCTATGCCGGGAAACATACTTACTACTTTCAAGTACGAATAGAAAATTTCTTTGTTTGCATAATATGGAAGACTCAGTAGCACTCCTCTGATGTACACTCACGAGCACTAATAAGTATTCAGGTGTGCTTCGAATACCTTGAAACAGCAAATAAATGCACAATAAGATATCCATTGGAATTAATTCATTGGTGATTTGGACTGTTCAAGGCTTCAACTATAGCTGTATACTTATTAGTGCTCGTGACTGTACCAACAACATATGATTACTTATTTTTTCTTATTTACTTTATAATGAATAATGGACCATGCAGCCTGTTTCTATAAGTCATGTCTACCTATCCTAAAAAAACACTAAATTAGTTACCTCATCCTACTAATTTTTCTTATTTACTTTATAATGAATAATGGACCATGAAGCCTGTTTCTATAAGTCATGTCTATCTATCCTAAAAAAAAACACTAAATTAGTTACCTCGTCCTTCTCTTCTCACGTTTCCCCGCCTCACTTACTCTGAACGTGTTGTATTTTGAATTAGTCATATATACCGATATTTATGGACAGTCAGTCGGCCTCGGGAAATCGCCAAACTCACAGACTGGAAGCTGTGTTCGTTACAAGTGGAGGCAACTAATTGTACGTAAACGGTATGCGCACGTGGTTGGTTTTCATTTGTTCACGATATCGAATAAGAAGAAGAAGAATAAGAAGAAGAAGAAAAAGAAGAAGAAGAAAAGAAGTAGAAAAAGAAGAAGAAGGAGAAAAAGAAGAAGGAGAAGAAGAAGAAGAAGAAGAAGAAGAAGAAGAAGAAGAAGAAGAAGAAGAAGAAGAAGAAGAAGAAAAAAAAAAAAAATAATAATAATAATAATAATAAGAAGAAGAAGAAGAAGAAGAAGAAAAAGAAAAAGAAGAAGAAGAAGAAGAAGAAAGAAGAAGAAGAAGAAGAAGAAGAAAAAGAAGAAGAAGAAAAAAAATAAAAATAAAAATAATAATAACAATAATAATAATAATAATAATAATAATAATAATAAGAAGAAGAAACTATTTACACCACTGTGAGTCACATCACGGGTTCGTAATAACAACAAGAAAATAATTTAGTACATTAATTTTGCAACACCCAACTCTTCTGGCGATGTTATTGTTGGCTAATACTTGAATCAGGCAGCAGAATAATCCCTTCAGTATGTGCCGAATAAAAACCTTCCTGAGTTTATGATAGTTATAGTAAGCTTATTGTATATATTCTCTCTCTCTCTCTCTCTCTCTCTCTCTCTCTCTCTCTCTCTCTCTCTCTCTCTCTCTCTTCACAACCTTTCAACCAATGCTCTGTGTACAAATTCTTGAGGCCGACTGTATATGTTTTTAAGTTGTACAGAGTTTTAGTTCCAGATTCCAGTAGAAATGAATAGAAGAAAGGACAGATGGAGAAACATAATAATCGACACCTGCAATATTTCTCTCGTCTCTACAACCATGCTGACAAAAGTTCCTCCAATAGATTTACACACACACACAAACACTCACCTCTCTCTCTCTCTCTCTCTCTCTCTCTCTCTCTCTCTCTCTCTCTCTCTCTCTCTCTGTCTAAGTACCTATCTATCTATCTACCGTATCTATCTATCTATCTATATATATATATATATATATATATATATATATATATATATATATATATCTCTCTCTCTCTCTCTCTCTCTCCTCTCTCTCTCTCTCTCTCTCTCTCTCTCTCTCTCTCTCTCTCTCTCTCTCTCTCATTCTTTATCTATCCATATATCTATCTATCTGTCTAACTACTATCTATCTATATATCTTACACACACTCTCTCTCTCTCCATATATCTATCTACCGGGTATCTGTCTAAGTACCTATCTATCTATCTATGTTTCTCTCTCCCTCAATCTTTCTCCAGTAAAATCTGATAATTCCATTGTGGCCTCCTCTCCTCCCAAAGTTGAAGCCTCTGTAAACTCCCTTGGTGGCACCTTTATCTCGCCCCGTTTGATGCTAGTTGGTTTTTCACTCTGACATTTATTGCCTATTTACCACGAAGCGAGGCTTTCATTATCATATTTTTATCAGTAGCGAGGTTTTCATTTTATATTTTCTTTATCTCTAACTTTTTATTTTTGTTGGCTAAAGATAATTAATAACATTGAAAAAAAAAAAACACATTTTATCTTGTCAAACGAAGCAGTTAGATAATTAAAGATTACAGATAATTATTTATACTATTTTAATAAGTAATACCAGTTAAAGGCAATACTTATATACATGCAGTTATAACTTTTCGTAGTACACACTGGAGTTAGTAGCTCTCATTCAGATCTTCTGTGCAAATGTGTCACGAAGTATTGAGGAAGTTTTAGATAAATATTTTGTGAATGATGTTTTGCAGTCAAAATACTGTAACTTTTGCCTCTTCGTAAGTAAGTAGGACGGCACAGTAGAAGGGAATAACATGTGCTCTCTCTTGCAGGCGAGTTACAGTAGGTACCGATACTCCCAGTCAAGTCTGTCTCATATACTATACTTCTTTCCTCTCTCTCTAAAAGTTCACACTCCTTCTCCCTGTCGCTATGAAAGATGATCGCTGTCGTTCCTTGAGATATCTTCCATCTCGTCTGATTTGCTGTCGTGTCAAGTTGGTAAGTATGGCCCTACTATATTATAAAGAAGTGGAAATTTAACTCAAAGATATAATATTTCTTTCTTATGTCTTGCTGAAGCAGTCTTATTTGAGATCATATTCGTCATAATTATTTATAATGAGAAGATCTTTTTATCTAATTTTTGGGGTAACTGATTCAACTAAACTATACCAGGAAAAGAGGCACTGCAGTGTTATTTAAAGGTTCATTTGGATCGATCAAATGCAGGTTTTAAAGGACTCAGTGTTTTGCCTGCAACTGTGTAATGCAATTTTTTCACTGTTTGCCCTTTTTTCAACACACTGTTCTAAAGTTGCACTGTGCATTCATAATAATGAGAATAGTAATAATAAAAATAAAATTAAAAATAATTATGATAATAATAATAATAATAATAATAATAATAATAATACTCATAATAATAATAATAAAAATAATAATAATAATAATAATAATAATAATAATAATAATAATAATAATTATTATTATTATTATTATTATTATTATTATTATTATTATTATTATTATTATTATTATTATTATTATTATTATTATTATTATTATCATCATTAGATAATCGTTTACGGTTAAGTTAATTGCCTCTTTCAACACAAACCTTTAATTTTCCTGCTAAGAACACATTACCCAACCTATTTGTTTCTACATATTCTCGACCATAAACCATAGAAAAAAATATATAATAAAATAACTGCAAATATGTCTTGGAAATGATGCACCGGGAAAAAGAAAATATGAAATGATTAAAAAAAAATAAAGAAAAATGAGTTGGGTCGTCTCTCTACAAAGCAAATTTGTTTCGTTGCAATAACTGGTCCCCCAGGATATTATATTGAATGTGGTGCAGTGGTGGAGAGAAAATTGCTGAGGGGTCACCTGTCTCTCTCTCTCTCTCTCTCTCTCTCTCTCTCTCTCTCTCTCTCTCTCTCTCTCTCATCTCTCTCTCTCTCTCTCTCTCTGACACACACACATACACACACCAGTTATCAACAAAATTATTCGGTTTCCAAAATTCAGAGAGGAAATGTAATATATATTTTACTGGATGCTTATAATATTGTTTCTCGAATGCCATTATCATAACCTGAATGAAGCCACAGATTAACAATTCCATAAGAACCTGTTGTTATATTTTCATTACAGTGGAAACAAGATCCATTTCACCACTTCATTTGAGAGGGAGGCCTCAGATTATCTTAATATATCAATGCCATTATAACCATTTCATCAGCCTCATTTCTATTCACTCCGATATTAATTACACGGTAAATTACACTAACTAGATATGCTATTAATAACATCAGATTACTAAGGGCCATTATAGTTGCCACAAGAAAAAAAAATGCAAATGAGGGAATCAACCTGGAGAACTATACTGATTGCTCCATACTGTGCTATAAAACAGATCCCCTATACTCGTATGTTGAGGTGACCTGTGTCGTGGCATCGTTTGGAGGAATCAGTAGCTCCCCAGTTCGACACCAAGAGAGCATCCCAGTGGTAAGAGAAAGCCATGTGAGTTCCAAAAGGTATAATTGGCATTTAGGCTCGTCTTGAAGGAAGGAGGCAGTGCAGTGTAGGCAAATCTGGAGCAAATGACTCCTCCAAACTATTCCAAGCAAACAACAGGCCACCATTATTTTTGTTCATAAGGTCCTGTGTTTCCTCCATACACGATCACAGGATCCTCAAGTTGTTTCCAGAATCGAAGGTCGAATGGTACACCTCTCCTATATACAGTATATATATAATCATCATCATCACTAGTGCCTCAGAAAGCAGTACAAGGAGGCTTAGTGGATACACAATAACAACATTCTTTCTCTCAAAATAATTATTCCTTAAAAAAAATACTTAATGGCACTGACCAATTAGGAAGATGATTAGGGCTCCCACTCCTCGGAATCAGATTAATGTTATTAGATTTCTGGCGATATTCATGATGGTTCTCAGCGCTTGGAATGCCGTGTGATCTAACCTGGCAGCAATTATAATATTATTACCCCTTGTTGATTCAGTTAAACGATTCTACTTGTTGGTGAAGTGGAAAGCTATTCATTCCACCAAATCGTAGCACACAACAAATCCCCTATTAGTAATACTGGAGTCGTTTGTTTCATGGCATAGTTTGGAAGAATCACCTCCTTCCATCTTAGCAGCTAGTAAGAAAGTATCACCTTAATTAATTAGAGGAATCATCTTCCGTTTTGGAGGAACAAAATGGGCTGCTGATTCCTCAAAACTTGTATCAGTGACAGTATAGGAGAAAATATAAAAAATATAATTACCCTTACATTATGCCACATTATGCCACATAGCACTAAGCATTCTGAATCACGTAATCACGCAGTATATAACAGTGATCGCTGCAAAGACAATAATTACAACAAGAGATGGCGAATAAAGCACACAAAACATTCGCACCATCCATCCACTCCTATACGTACAGTACACTCTTGATACGTAATCGGCAGATTACGATCGGCAGACACCACACATACCCTGCATTCGAACTCAGCCTCTATAATTATGTGCACTGAGTGGGGAAATGAGTAATACCAGGCGATTCAAAGCTTTCTGCTCCTCACACTCTGGTCAGAAATTATGTATCACGAGTGTACAGCCATGGCTGTTAGTGCTGGACTAGGGTCCAAGGAGTGTTGGAGAGCAACTGAACAGAGTTTAATTTTCCAAAACCAATTCTCAACGTTAAGAGAGGTTAAGAAGACTCACTTTTTCGAACTCTGTTCAGTAGCTCTCCAACACTCCTTGGACCCTGGTCCAGCACTAATAGCCATGACTGTACTACAGTCACAAGCCATAATAAGTATCGAGGCCTTGTTGAAGTTTCCAATCATCTGACATATCAGTGAACCTATTACAATGTTCATCATATCTCATAAACTTGCTGCATGGAGCTCGTTTCATACTTCATCAGGCTATTCGAAGCACGCCTGCTGGTTGCACATAATACGGCTCGTAACTAAACATCTATGTGTGGTGTGGAAGTTTTGTGTCCGTCTGGGCTGAGTGACTGGAGTTGGGGTAGGAAGTGACTCGTCTTTAATGGTGTACACTTGTTAACTTAAGGGACCCTGTGTTGCAGTAAGAAAATTGGAGACAAACGAGTCCTTCAAATATTGCCACGAAACACCAACTATATAGAAGGAGCTTGTTTCGTGGCATGGTCAGGTGGAATAAGATGCCTCCAATCTTCATACACGATCACAGGGTCCTTAATGTCTCTCTTGAGAGGCTCTTGAGTGAAACATCCACTTGGGGGTATTTGCTCTTAGACTTTGAAAATAATGTAAGTAATACTATAGCTTCTACAAAAAAAAAGTAATAATGAATAAATAAATGAATAATAATAATAATAATAATAATAATAATAATAATAATAATAATAATAATAATTATTATAACAATAATAATAATCTGTGCATTGATTACTGAATTTTCTTTACTTGTTTGATTTGTGAATTTCGAAAAGAGTTAATGTGAAGATAATGGAGATGAACTACTAATAAGAACAGATTAGTAAAGCAATACAGTTGCCACAAGAAAAAT
>JAWQEG010006228.1:0-27147 GCA_033782935.1 Petrolisthes cinctipes
CTGTACCCAAGGCGAAGCGATTAACAACAGTACCTGCAGAATCGTGTATTGTGGCACTTGTCTGGTGTTTGTATCTACGCTTTTTGTTAAGAGAAATGTTTGTCCGGTAATCATACAAATGTTATGGTTCAAACAAGGTGACTTGTGGCCTTGAAACAAATACATTATCAATGCTCATAAGATTTATATACAGGGATGGCAAAAAGATGTGTGTGTGAGGGAGTGGGGGGGGGGGGTGTATGAGAGAGATGGTAGTGTGCGAGGCGTGAGGGAGATGATTACTGGGGAGGGAAGATGTGAGAGATGACATGGAGGATAGAGGTCGCAGTGTAAGGTTGGAGAGGTTGAAGGGAGGGGTCCGCAGGTAAGGGAGAGGAGAAGTGATGACGTGAAAAGGAGGTTGAGGTGGTAAGGGGTACGAGGTGGAGAGGAGCGGGAGATAGCGACGTCAGAAGGGGAGGGTGGGGAGAAGGGAGAAAATGGAAGAAGTGGAAAGAGACGATGGAGATAAAGTGAGGCAAGAGGAAAATGAAAGGAGATGGAAGGGTGTATGGTGGGCGCAGGGGGTGTATGGTGGGCGAAGGGGGTGTGTGGAGGGTGTGGGTGTGTGTGGAGGGTGTGGGTGTGTGTGGAGGGTGTGGGTGTGTGTGGAGGGTGTGGGTGTGTGTGGAGGGTGTGGGTGTGTGTGGAGGGTGTGGGTGTGTGTGGAGGGTGTGGGTGTGTGTGGAGGGTGTGGGTGTGTGTGGAGGGTGTGGGTGTGTGTGGGTGTGTGTGGGTGTGTGTGGAGGGTGTGGGTGTGTGTGGAGGGTGTGGGTGTGTGGAGGGTGTGGGTGTGTGTGGAGGGTGTGGGTGTGTGTGGAGGGTGTGGGTGTGTGTGGAGGGTGTGGGTGTGTGTGGAGGGTGTGGGTGTGTGTGGAGGGTGTGGGTGTGTGTGGAGGGTGTGGGTGTGTGTGGAGGGTGTGGGTGTGTGTGGAGGGTGTGGGTGTGTGTGGAGGGTGTGGGTGTGTGTGGAGGGTGTGGGTGTGTGTGGAGGGTGTGGGTGTGTGTGGAGGGTGTGGGTGCGTGTGGAGGGCGTGGATGGTGGGGACAGCGTGGGAGAGGGTATGACCTATGACCCTGCAAGATTCCGTCACAGCATAAGTAGAGGAAGGTGTGAGAAAAAGGTTAAAACGAAACGAAGGCGAGATGTTTTAGTGAAGAGATGCGGTGACCTGAAGTGTAAATCATAATAATGTATGCCGGTGTTGGCGAGGCATAATATTATGTGCGTATGACGAGTTTAGTAGCAGGTGTGTTGGCACGACAGTTGTAAGACAGGCATGTGAGGCAGGTGTGTTGAGAAAAGCAGGTGTGTGCACTCAATCGTGACGCAGGCTTACCTACCTCACGCCCTCTCTCTCACTCACAACAGTCTCTCCCTCCCTGCATCACTCACACAATTCACTCCCATTCTTCCCTTCCACCAAACCACCCTACTTCTCTCATCACAATTCCACCTTCCAATTTTCCACTTTCATTCCATTCTCCCCTACCGCCCATCTTCCTTTCTTTCATTTCTGTTGCTTCCATTTATGCGTTCCTCCTTCCTTCACTTGATTCGGTAGCTCTGATATCTGCACCTGTCACGAACGTACCTTCAACCTTATTGAAGACACCTTTCCTTTGCATAAACAAAGTATAGACTTACTAATACAATTTCGTATACATGAAACATACTGTCATTCTAGTCTCAAATTTATTCCTCTGATTAAAGAAATGTTTATGTACCGGATCTTGAAATTTTTAATTTGCATTTTTATATTTACCGTTAACTGCATGCATCGTGTTTGATACCTAAACAAATACAAAAATCTTGGTATAATCTCATCCTAACAAAACGTTTTATTCGTCGCTGCTGCATTATTGATTATACAGATAGTCTATTGATATCTAATGTGCTTTAATATAAACATTAGCGAAAACGCTATAAAGTTATGTGAACACGAATCAGCTCTCACTCACCATCCACATTGTTGTATCTCCACCTATGTCCTCCTTACTTGTGTAAGATTTATAATAAATATAGAATACCATAAATGTAACAAACAGGTTTCCAACATTAAAGAGGGAAGTTGTTAGTCAGATTTAACTCCTCTCTTAGGTCCTATTAGAATAAGAAAACAGAATACACCAAAGATCTTTGACCAAGGCTAACATGTTGTTGTCAAGGGGACGCGATGTAAAGTTTTCTCAATGGGCGAATCAAGCTGCCATTCCCCGTGAGTCAGCTGGGAGCCAACAAAAGGAAGTGTAACGTGGAAAAAGAGAAAGCGGAAGGAATGAAGGGCGGGGCGGGGCGACAACAGCTGAGGAAGGTGCAGTAGGTTGTTGTAATGCTGGAGGCAATAATGAAGGAAGACATAAATGGAGAGGACGAAACAAGGGAGACGGAATGTACAATGGGGGTCAATAGTTCTTATACAAATGATATAACATGAGGGAAGAAAATGCCACAAATGGGTTTTGCTGGACCTTATAGTCTTAACCCACCTCAACCATCTACAGCAATGGAAGGTCTCTCTCTCCCCACCCACCTTTCCCATCCAGAGCAAGGACAAGGAAAAGAATGGCCACCTTAACTGGGGGGAAATAGGACTGGGCTCGACATGTTTGTATACAGTATGAAGAGAGGAAACATTGTGACTACCAAGAACAGGAAGGGGCCTGTCACCGAGTGCACGCCATGGTGGTCTACCTTTTACTCAGGGTGACTTGCCAATCACCAACACCCCCAAACCTTACTCCCCTCCCCTTGCTCTCAATTCAGTACCTATACCTGCATCTCTCTCTCTCTCTCTCTCTCTCTCTCTCTCTCTCTCTCTCTCTCTCTCATATATGTCTAACTACCGCTACTAACACATCTCTACTAGCCTCAAAAGTAATGTAATCACTACGATCACAATCACATCATAAAAATCACTCCTACCCAGTATCACAACCATTACCACCATCCTGTCTCTATGATCAGAAGTAATATATAGATGTTCTTGTCACACCTACCCAAGGCCAGATAGGCACACACAAGGAATACATAATTCATTGCGGCCAAACTAGTCACTTCCTACCACTATGTACAAACAGGTTTTAATATAGAGGTTTAAAATCATTTACACACACACAAACACACACACACACATTTGGACTGCCACAATACATGAATGAAGTTAATTATCCGTGGTAATTGGCAGTAAAATTGCAAATCTGGTCTTAGCACTTTTAACGATAATTAAAGCTCCCATTCCAACACTACAAATATAAAAATGGAAGTTTATACCAAATCCACTTAATCATAAATCATCAAATCTATTTTCCAAGTCTAATATTTATGTAAAATATAGTCTAGTACAGTATAGTATATGTAAAGTATATCTATGTGCGAGCAAAAATGTCTGTGAAACACACGAGTTGTAATATATAGTATGTAATATGAGGATTGAATCATCACAGTTCAAATAAAGTAATAATTAATATTGATACAAAGTACATAGGTCTTGGATGGAGAGGATAAGGGAAGGGAAGGGAAAATAAAACAGGGATGATGCAGCGAGGAGAAAAGAGGAGAATGAAAATAAAGGAAAGAGAAATCAGAGAGGAGCATGACGGTACGTAATAAAAGCGGGAAAACTAAAATATAGCATGAAGGGGAATGACAAAGGGAGGAAGAGTGGCGAGAGAGCAAGCAAAACAGAAGTAGCTTAACATGTGTGGCAGCGAAGAGGAAAGAGTCAAGAATTGGGGGAGTTGGGAAGTGGAATCACAAACACCATTTATGAAGTTAACCAGAAGGCCGCATGCCCCAATGCTTGATGTTAAAAATACTCGTAGCCTAACCCTGTACACCATGCCAACCTCCCTCACTACCACTCTCTTCTCCAACAACTTTCTCTTCACCACCACCACCACCCACTACCGGTACTACTAATATTCTCCCCAACCTAGCCCAATCGTTATGTCTCACTCCCTTTCCCCACCACCGCAACTCTCATTAATTTAATTCTATTTGCATTAATTTTCCTTTCTCATTCGTTTATTTGCTTCAACTAATATTTCGCTGTCACTACTTTTTCTATTCGCAATACACTCCAAATCAAACCTCCCACGGTTCCTTATACCAATGCACAAACGAAGAAAATGAACCTCCCATCTACCAAGCTATAAACACTGATAATACAGACCTTAAAAGCAATGACAACTGCATATTCGAACACAATTGCTGTACATTTAACGTGACAAAGTTGTGTTTCACGCCTGTTCTCAAAATACCCTTTTACGAGATGACTAACACACTCAAGCATCCAGGCATGACACCCACCCACCCACTAGAGAGAGAGAGAGAGAGAGAGAGAGAGAGAATTGGTGTAGTTACCCGAATGCTGTAGGTGCTGCATGAGAATGTGCGCAAATGTGCCAAAGCAGGTGTGCACGCAAAAAGGGAATGGGTGTGTAGTCCAAAGGGAAATGGTGTGTGGGTGTGGGTGTGAGTGTGTAGGTATAGGTGGAGGGCAGCAGGTCTGGATGGGTGTGTCACATCATCAACTCAGACTCTTGTTGTCCCCTGGGAAACCCCCGCTAAGGGATGGCCATGACAGGACCACCTCCAGGCTACTTTATCAAGACACGCTCCTTTTGCCAGTGTCACTACGCTTCTCCTTAAATTTCGATGTTTTTCCTCAATATACCGTTTCACTTTCTTATCCCATACCATAATATTGATCTTCCAGTATTAGTCGCTCCACTCACTTAACTCTCATACATCCTTCTCAGTATTTATTATCATCCATTCGCTGAATATGGCCGGTATTTACAACCTCATATAGAGCTTATCTTTATCCACATTCAAACATTCAAAGCCTAAAGTATGCTCTTCAATTTTAACAATTCCCTTCTTGGCACATCATTATTTCATTTAGGGTACAAACAAGGCTTCTAATTAGCTTTCTGCCTTGCACTTTTTCTATTATATCTTGTTCTCCATTTTATCATAGTTGCATGGTACAGCTTCCCAATACTTGGAAATGAAATATGGAAAACAAGACTTAAATACAAAGGAAAAATAACAATGACTTGCACAAATGAGTCTTCAATCTGATGCGAGCAACTTATCAGCTAATAATGTCTACGTTTGAACTTAGCAAAATTATGTTGGCGTTTGTGGACACAAAATCAAGTAAGGAGGCAACATGAGAAAATATTCTATCACTGATCGAGTTAACTGTGACTACAAGCAGCCGTGTTCCCCTTACGTAGCCTATATTCTGACAAGTCCAGAAATAAATATAAGTTTCAACATCCACCAGGTGAGTTGGCAAGGGATGGGGGACAGGTTAGATAACATGGGAAGGTGGCAACTGGAAGAGAATGTGAGGGAGGAGGTGGAGGCGGGATGAGGCGGAGCTTGGCCAGGAAGTGACAGTGGGAGTACGGGAGGGGAGAGGGGGAGGGGGGTAAGTGAACTGGATGGAAGCAGCTCACGATCAAGTGAGGAGGAATGGAGCGTGGCGAGTGGAAAAACTATTTGGTTTGGGAGAAAGGAGGGGGTGATAAACAAAAACTCAACATATTACTAGGAAACTGATATGCTGTTTAAGAATCAGAGGGTAACAAAAATTGAGGAAGATGTAAGGATCAAGACAGATATGGTGAAGGCGAGGACAGAGATGGAAAGGAGAGACGAGAGGAACACAAAGTAAGACTAGGGGATATGCGTGGGAATAAGGAGATGGGAGAGGGGGGGGGGATAGGTTGAGGTTTGAAAGGTGAGCGACGGGGCATGTGTGTGGGTGGGAAGAAAGAAGGCAGTTAAGATAGGGGAAGTAGAGTGCCTGGAGGAGTGGGATGGGGGAGTCAGGTAAGATACTACTGAGAGAGAATCCCCATCCATTAGCCCCGTACAAATTCACACCGAGGTTCGAGTCGACAATTCCCACAAATCATTCGCTCCACCCCTACTATAATAATGACAAAGTATGCTGGTTAACTGACGCATCAATCAATTACTGCTTGATTCGCAGAAGGATTCTAAAGGAAATAGGAAAAAAATAAAGAACAATAAGTGGCGGTATACAGATGAAACACGTTTGGCAAGTTTTTGGATGCCACATACATTTTCCTATATATCGCCTAACTCATCATTATTCTTAGGATAGAAAAAAAAAGTGTCCAAAGCTGAAGACTTTAAAAGGTCGAGCGGAGTTGAAAGTTGTCGCTGATGATTAAAGTCACAACGGGAATATTTTTTTTAAACCGAGGCTCGTTCTAAATCGGTTTAAAACCTACCCCAATACTGTAGGAAACATCCCTGAAAGATTGGTGTTGATATCTGGTATGGTCTAGGAGGAGTTAGGTTCAGACATTTTCCAAAATCTGGGGCACAAGAACTGAGGTTGACCACCATACTAAAAAGCTTTCTAAAATTCAGGGGCAAGAAAAATGTCTGAAAATTTAGAAGACCTGCTTCGCTCGCACCGGTCGGGAATGTAGCATCAAAAATATATAATTAGTTCAGGTATATATGAAGAATGGCAGTGTTTTAAAAATTGAAAGAAACACTAAGGATGCAGGTTTGCAATGGGGAGAAAGAGAGAGGAGGAGAGGGTGGGGTGAGATTACAGTGAGAGGGTGCAACGTCTGCCTGCCACGGTACCAAAGCCCACGTGACCCCGGATGTTACAATAATTCCGGGATTCCGGTGTAATGGTTGGAGAGAAGGGGCTACCGTACCCGGACACAACACCGCACCTGAACACACACACACATTGCTTTACTATCCTATATTATCAATTCATCATTACTTTTCATCTCGCACCACACCATAAGACCGCTTTACTCTCCATCCTGTACACAATATTCATAATTACTCCTTTACACGCCACAACATTCCCCAGGCTCGGGGCCAAAGCTTGTCGCTATCATCACAAACATATCAAATAATCTAAAGGGACACACACACGCGCGTAAAATTTAATCACTCAGACTCGAAATTTTTTACACAAAAAACTGATCACAATAATAAATGTTCAAAATCGGTATTGAAAGAAGAGAAATCTTCATGTGTTTATATATATATATATATATATATATGGTAAAATTACAGAAGTACTGTGTTCACTTTTATGTATATTTTAGTATCATTACCCATTATTTTAGACCATACTAAGACACTTTTCATCTATGGTGTTTCCATCAGAGATGCCCAAATCGTGGGTAATGATACTAAAATATACAATATAGTGAACACAGTACTTCTGTAATAATACCATATATATATGTATATACAAAGAAGAAAATAGTCTGGAAAACACAAATTACTGCACTTCTTTAAAACTAGATGATATAGCCCAGGCAGCTTCAGAAATGGATTCAATTGTTCAAATATTTAAAAATAATGATATTCCGAAGAATGAATAAAACATCAGAACAACACAAGAGCAGCCAGGATAAATAATCTTACACTGATCAACCTGATAAAATTTCAATCATATTTCATCGATAAATATGGACACAAGTTATATATTTTACCATTTGGTTTGGACAAAAGCTACAATAGATGCTTTCATTTCACTGTAGGGTACACTATCAATGGAAGCCAAGAAAATCTACCCATAACTCCTACAATGTGCAGGTGTAAAAGTGATGACTGATAAACCATAAATAATGCTTACCAGGGTGTGATATGAAAATGGCTGCAGAATGACTTGAAGCACCCACCCACACACCTGTCCTACACGGAAACATTCTTCACACTACATGTATTAGGCGGGCACGTGGACTCGTGGAGGGAGGAGGGAGGGAAAGTAGGGGGTGGGGTGGGGGGTGGAGGGGAGATACATACCCCGTCCACCTATTGCCGCCAACTTGACAGCGCGAGAATGCCAAAATAGGTGCAATGCTGACATTTGACCTAAATTACATACTAAAATCATCAATAGTTTAGGTTTAAGGAAACCATAAAATAAATCAAAATAGAAGACTCGCCTTTAGTCTGAAGATCACCAACGATACACTCAAATGTATCAGCCAGGATCGGTCTAGGACTGGCGACTGGGTGAGCACTAACTAAGGTCTGAGGTTATGATTGGCTGAATCTGGTAGGCCACCACACACACATTCGGTGCAAGAATATATTAATTGTTATATAGCTAAGATCCTTAATGTATATTAAAAAGGATAAATTTATCACGCAGAAATGTCATAATCTAGACTAACTTAAATGCCAAAGGAAATATTTTAATGTCTCAAAATATTCGTACAATAATCATCCTACGTCTGGCACTGGTTCATTATAAAGCATATGCCAATAATATGAAAGCACAACCTACTCCAGATTACAAACTGAATAAACATTTCCTTTGTTGGTCCTTCTATAGAACTATAAAATATCAATTAAAACTACTGTGGTTAGATATTCATATACCATATTCCTATGCAACAACAATATCTGAATTGCAGGGAACTGGCCCTGTCGAACTTCAGTCTGTCAAAAAGTAGTCAATTTTTGTGTTGAATAGTACTTTAACCCCTCTACCCTTCAACGCGAAGATGAGAACACTAAGTAAATGTTACATGGTAATTCATCATTATTCCTTATAGTATGAGATGAAGACTAAAAGCATAGTCTACTGCACAGGAATGATTAAACTACGGCTACTACGCTAAGAAAATGACAATACCCAAACCTTTACAGGGTCAACTAAAGTATAGTGTTAAATACAAACTAAGTATATACAATAAAGCAAAAAATATTCTCGATAGGTATTGTTCATATATGTTAGTACATAATCTTCAAACTATCCCAGAGTTCTGCCACATAATCACTACATAATTATAATGTTTAAATGCTTTCACTATGCTGTGGACAATCACTGCACAACCAATGGACAATGCTTAGGTTATAGCATAAAATATTTTGCATTTTAACAAATCTTACTCAGATGGATACTCTAAAGTAAAACCATTAAGTTTAGCACAAATTTACATTTACAACTAGCAAAAGTCTGATACCATGTGAATTAAACAGAACCTCTGAATGATTTTTTTACAAACAATAATTAGAGACGAATAGCTACAATTTTGCATAATTTATTGGAATAGTTTCAATCATAGATCTTGAACAACTAACTCGTGTGAGTGTCCACATAAAGAAATAGGAATAACTGAGGTTGAGGGAGATACGTATCTGTATATTATTGATAGCAACATACAGTCGTACATAACAGGCCCCCAATACAATGCACCCTGAACACCACTGTCATCTAACCCAACGCCAAAAAAGGGAGTACTTGTTATACCAAAATATAGAGCAAAAATCCAGTAAGAGTACGACAGTATGAGAGAGCGACGATAAAATATGACAAGATAAATAACAGTGAAGGAGAGCTTAGTGACCTTGATAAACACGCTAGGCTGCCAAATGTCGCTAACCACCTCAACCCTCACACGTACCAGTTTGAGTCCCCCCCCTCCCTCCCCAGTCCTCCTCCTATACCTCCCTATCTCGCTCTTTCTCCCCCTAAACACACACATATTCTCTCTCTCTCTCTCTCTCTCTCTCTCTCTCTCTCTCTCTCTCTCTCTCTCTCTCCAACACCTAACTCAACTGTCTCCTTCCCTAATGCCTCCTACCCTTTGCTCACTCACACAACCACTTACATAAACAGTTCCCTGCATTAGAGACCTCGGCAACACTCACCATCTCAACCCTATACCACAATATGCTACCCAGTCCATCACAACCCTTCCAACACACTCATAACAAGTACATAACAACTCACAACAAACTGCTGACATGATATAATTGAAGAAATATATAAACGTTCGAGTAATACAACATTTAAAGTCCTAATTCCGTGGAAGCTGAAAGTGATGAGTCGAAATCTACTTAATACGACTTGCAATCGACTAATGGATTAACGATTTTAGGAGGCAAAATTTCATATGCCGTAATGCTGTGACGAAAACCAAGCTAGGCACGTTTCTTTTTTACCTGTTTATGTACACACAGGACAAATATAGTTAGCCTTGATACTGAGTGAAGTGAAGATACGACACATATGATTTCCAAAAAGATATACTTGTACAGTACATAAGCACACAAACCAACATCTCCTCGCATTACTGTATGTCAAAACGTGTGCACACAAAATATACGTACATTCTTACAATGGTTGTATTGAATAACTTATGAGGATAGCCTCCCACTTGTAATGAGTTTTCTATATTCCTGCACACCCTTGGTCTTTCACTGAAGCTCCATGCATAGCCAATACACATCAACTTACACCATTCATTGCCCTGGTATCGTGTGTTTAAATCGATATTAAGGTTCTGGGGTATTGATTCAGTGAACATTAATCACTTAAACGACGGTGTGTGCGTCAGGTAAGCAGTGAGAGGAGTGGAATTGTTGGAAAGTTGGTGGGGAAAGAAAGGAAATGAGAAGGTACCATGTCAGGTCAGGTCAGGTCAGGTCGAGGCTACCAGTCAAGGTCAGGTTGGTCAGGTGTGAACCTTTGTTGGTCTTGCATGGAGCCATCGTACCATAAATTATTGGCGACGACTAGAACACATACTTTTTCTTGCAAACGGCCTTTAATAACGATATAAGACCAATTCAAATACAAATTCCGAACAAATAATTAGTTTCCATTGTAATATTTGAGTTGAGGAGTCATACTTGAGAGTTACACGGATAAGATATGGGGAAATGATATAGAGTTCCACGTAAAAAAAACCTGGAAGCACTAGAGCGTACACACACACACACACACACACACACACACACACACACACACACACACACACTTCGCGTGCAACGGAGTCAGAACGTCAATCGCATATTGTACAGTATATTTACATTAAAAAATTGAAAAATCCAGAGTATGATTGCACTATCATATCTAATACATTAAAAAAACATTCAAGTTAATATCAGGTTGCAATATTAATAACATGAACTTTTTACACATTACTGAAACCACTTTAATCATGAAGCTCACACACACACACACACACACACACACACATGTAGGCCTACACGACTTTAACATCTTTAAACGCCATGTGACTATAGTCACCGCAAACGAAATTCATGATCTTATATATCTTAATTTTCATTAGAAAACTCGCTTACGCCACAGGGGGAGAGTACGGGGAAGCAAACATCTTATCTTTAACATTTAGAAGTATAGAACACACACACAAGGTATGATACAGGTATCAAAAGATAAATAGGGTGAGGTTTTGGTAGCATTTTCCTTGTAGTAGTAGCAGCATCACTATGTACCCGCCATACTTCTTGAAATATTCACTGTGATGCAACGAGTCACCAAATACGTACACACCTCCACATATGGTATGCAAACAAGCTTCCTGGTGCTGACGCCAGTACAAAAATCCATGCAAGCATCAACATAAACACACAAACATTAAATACAATCAGAAGAAATCAGTATCATGAATATAAGCATTAAAAATATTATGTTTGTAAGTACTGTATTTGCTCCAGTGAAGGTTTCCTATTCGTTATTTTTCATTATCATTATTCTTTTCACTCGCTATTATGCTCGTTAATCACCAACTCAGCACAATTTTTCACATACCGTATGCTGGACTCCTGCCAGTAGTCAACTAAACAATCATAACTTTAATATGATCTTAATTATTATTATTATGAACTTTCCATTAATCGTACGTGGACGCACATAAAGTACAGCAAGACCTTATCATACCACCACCACAATGAACAAACACACCCAAAATGTAAAGCAATGTCTTATCATACTACCACCACAATGAACAAACACTAAAAAACACCACGTTGCGTGTGGCTGTGCCTTGCTGGAGTGGCTATAATTATAAATGAGAATGTGAAAAATACACAAACATCCTTTACATTATATGAGGTTGGGTTAATGAGCGCTGCAGGGAGGAGAGAAGATGGGAATTGAAGAGGGTGGAGGAAAGAGGAACCGAGAGGTAAGGGAAATGAAAGAAGGGAAATGGGAAGATTATTAGAAGATGGAGGCTGTGGAAAAAGAGGAAATGGGGATTGGAAGAAGAGGGTAATGGTGATAAGGAAGTAAAGTGGTGAAAGAGAGGGTAGGTGCGAGGAACTAAGTCGCCGAAACTGTCTGAAAACGATCTTCGTCAGTCATTTTGGATTATTCCTCATATCTTCGACAACTAGGTCAGTGTGAGTTCCCCGCTAACAGCTGTACTACAGTTTTTCTCCATTGGTATGCTCTTTGGAAAGTAAGAAGTGTGGGATAGTGATGACAACAGAAGATGAGAAGGGAGGAAGGTGTGGATTCAAGTGACCACATAATTACCTCAGCACACCTGCACCAACACCTGCCTTCATACTCACCAACCTTTAAGTATCATCAATAATATAATCTCCTACGCTATCCACTAACTAATATACATCCATAAAACAATCTCCATCTACTTAATTAATCAACAGCCTACTGAACTACGTATACAACCTTTCTACCCAATTACAGTAGAATTAACAAGCTACTTCACTTATCATTCACATGGTTTCCAATTGGCCTAGTTACCTGTGGCATTCAGTCTTCCCAGTATATTCCCGTTTAGTTTGCATCAACTGCATTTTCAGTTAAATAATTTTGGACATTATAATTATATCTAAAAATTTTCAGCCACCAACTTTACACAAGTACAATTGATATATAATTCTAATGTTTCAGCCAGAGTTAGACATGTAAAGAAAATCGCTCAATCAGGCAACCTATCAACCGATATACGGAATCATGGAGTTGAGTCTGTATCAGGAGATGCCTTGAACTGAACCATCAGGCCTATTGCATGTTCCTGAATAAATATCCTTTTATATTCCCCAGTCTTCCTTCCAACCCATCTGCCGGCCTACCAGCCTGTCTGTCTGCCTGTGATCCCAGCTTAGGAAGGAAGAGCAGGAAGAGGAAATTAATTAAGCCACACTGATTGATGTTTGTGAAGCAAGGGGGTGGGGTAGGGCTGAGCCTGGACAGGGGCAGGGACAGTGCTGAGGGAAAGAGAGTGGGCTGGGGGAAGGATGAAATATAGAGGAGGCTCAGAGGTTGTGGTGTGTTGGGATAAGGGTAAGGACTCGGGCAAGAGGATAGGGAAGCTGACCTGGGTTTATAGGCAATAATAGAAATGAAAGAATGAAAACACTAATATACACAAATTAAATGTTAAAATATAAAGCGAAGAAACACTATAATAGAAATATACAAGGTAATGACAGCTGCAGATCAACATTACAAGGAAATAAACAATAAAATAACAACGGGAAGGTAGTAGGGCGTAATGAGAGTAAGGAAGATATTCAGCAGCCTCTTCTTTATCGTCACTTTGGCTGCCCAAAAGAGACAAAATTATTACATGTCTCGTTATCAGTGACAATAACCCCCTCAGCGTTTAGTACAGAACACGGAGAGGAGAAATGAAGGAAGACAACCATGGAGACAATAAAAAGACAAAGCCAGGGAGGCATGTGAGGCACGGATAAAATTGTTAAGCAATGAAGAGTGATGGAGGCAAGGAGGGGCAGTGAATGAGTGAGAAAGAGTCTGGAAGGGTGGGAAAAACAGAAAAGCAGCAGAAAGTAAGGGGTGTGGGCAGGGAGTAAAAGGGATGGTGAAATGGAGAGTCTGAAGAAGGAAGAGTAAATTATGGACATACTGTGCTGGAATGTGAGTAATGACGGTAGTGTTGGTGGAAATATAGTGTCATTGAGGTTAGCGGTGGTAACAGAAGTAACACAAAGTATTGCAGCAGTATTGGTAATGTTGTGGTGGTACTTAGGGGAGTAATTGTGTGGTTGTAGTTGTGGTAGTTGAAGTGAAGTGGTGGTGTGGTGGTTGCAGCAGTATTGGTAGTGTAGTGGTGGTACTTAGGGGAGTGACTGTGTGGTTGTAGTGTTAGTAGTTGTGGTAGTTGAAGTGAAGTGGTGGTGTGGTGGTTGCAGCAGTATTGGTAGTGTAGTGGTGGTACTTAGGGGAGTAATTGTGTGGTTTTAGTGTTAGTAGTTGTGGTAGTTGAAGTGAAGTGGTGGTGTGGTGGTTGCAGCAGTATTGGTAGTGTAGTGGTGGTACTTAGGGGAGTGACTGTGTGGTTGTAGTGGTAGTTGCTGTGGTGGTTGAAGTGGTCGGTATTGTGTATATGTGGTTTTGAAACTAGTACTGATGGTAAAACAGTGTTGGCTAGTGGCAGTGATATTTAGTGTTGATAAGCCTAGTGAGCGACAATCTTGTTTCTAGTTAAATAATCCTTTATATTTCCTCACTCTCCCTTCCATCACCCTCTCTCGATGTCTCTCTCTTTCTCTTTGTCCATCAATGCCCTTTAAAGCACAAACATTTCCACACCTCCCCCGTCCCCATTCAACTACCCACCTTCACTCCGATCTTACCGGTATCCATTTATCCAAGGTCATGCAATTCACTTTCACTTATTCATATCATTTTTCCCACCCTCGGCACATACTGTATATCCAATTTTCTCCCCATCAGACAAATGTCCAAATCCTCCGATCTTTCTCTTTAACCATTTACCAAGCATCATTCTCAAACTTTTCGCCCTCCTCCTCCATTCTATTTAACCATTTATCAAGCATCATTCTCTAACTCCTCCTATCTCCCTCCTCTCCCCCGTTTATCCCTATCCTCTGCACCTTCTCTTTCCATCCCCTGACGTCACTGTGCCTCCCGATTTACTCCATTTCTCTTGCTTGCCTGACTGCCGCGTCCTTGCTGTCGTGATTATCGTATTATGCGTTTTTTTTTTATCAGTCTTCATTCTGCACCTTAACCCAGATAACTGAAATACAAGGTAAGGAAGGAAGGAAGGAAGGCTGGCAAGCGGACGGACAGGTTGGAAAGAAAAAAATATATATAATATATATAATCAAGAAAAAAGTGCGAGTGGAGTAGTATAAGGAAGAGAATCAGACCAAAAGATAAAGGTTAAGATGAATATATAAAGGCAGACACCACAGAAGTGATCAATGGACAGGGAAGGGTTGACGAAAGGGGTACGGTGGGAGTGGATAAACAGGAAGGGAAGAGAAGGGGTGGGGGGGTATTATGTGATAGGAATGCAGGATATACAATTGGAAGGATAGTGTAGCAACATGAAGAATGGAACTGCAGAAAATGATACAAAATAGGATGGGATGGGTAAAGAAACAGAGATAATGTGACCGTGGAGTGAATAGGGAAGATGAAACATAAATAAAAGACAGAAGGTAAAGATATGTTGCAGGATAAAGGCGGGGATAGGAAGGAGTGGACTTAAGCGAGTATGGAGGGGAGGGGAGGGGACGGGGAGGGAGAAGGAAGGATGGTGATGCAGGAGGGGTGACATACTGACCTGCTTCTGGGCCTGCTGACCTCTGACGCCAGGCCACGCTACATGTAAAGGGGGCGGGAGAGGGAGGAGGGGGGAGTTAGTGTGCTAATGGATGGGGAGGTGGAGGGGAATGGGAAGGGGACGAAGACAGTGGCGTGTGGAGGGGAAGGGGACGAAGACAGTGGCGTGTGTGTTTAGAGAGAGACATAGCAAGATAGTTACGGCCAGTGTGATTAGGAGAGAACAATTTTTTAGATAGTAAGAAAAAGATGATAGTAAAAGAAGTGCGTCAGGAAAAGATAAACATTGTAAAAATTCTCTGATACAAATATGCATATTTTTTAGATAGATGTAATATTGTTGCGTATACTACTAACATTAGAAGTAAAACAAAAGAAAAAGAAAGAACTAGGTGATGCAAACAATCCCTTCTACCACTCACATATACTCACTCACTCACTCACTCGGTAGTTCAACCCTGTCACATTCCCCTCACCACTAAGTTCATTAGCCCAAAGTTTGAGGCTGATGAAGGGTTTGGTCTGGCAGGTCCCAGGCGTCACTATACTGCTTAGAAATACCAGAGATGTTAACGTGGTCTCGTCGTATTCAGTGACCTTCAACTTTTACCAGAAATCGTTAGAATACGTATAAGTTTTGTGATGCCAACCTTTTTTTTCTTTTACTGAGTACGATGAGATTATACTCACCAATACCCCCATCAACACATGTGAACACAATATTAGATAAATATATGTGCAAGTTTATTCAAATGAAGCCAATAAAAGGTTCTCCTCCCTTCCAAAAGTGGCCTCCACATCACCTAGGTAATCATTAACAGACCGTATTGTTTATTGGACACAGATAAATGGACAAAACCAACAGCAATTATGAATACACAAACCCATATAGGTTATGCAGATACACATACAGACGCACAAATATGGAGTAACCGAGCTAGAGTGAGGGAGAGAAAACAGAGCAGAGAGAAGGTGTGGTGAAGGCGGGGAAGGGGAGGAATAGAACAAGTGTGGTCATTAAGGAATCAGCGGGGAAGGGTGAAAAGAGCAACCTGCATCTTGCATGAACACCCACCTACCCTCTCTTGTCATGTAGGATGGGGTAGGGTGAAGGGGAGCTGGGTGAGGCGGACTATTAAGTGACTAGGCTGTGTGATGGGGAAGACGATATAATGAAATGAAGGAAGGGAATAGTTTGAGTATTGAATGACCAAGAAAACTAAGTGTAAGGTCTAGTAAAGGACCGGAAAAGATAGGCTGTAGAAGGAAAGATTAAGAGAAAAATGAAGAGCGTTGTTTGGCAGAAGAAAACATGGCAGATCCAGGGTGAAGAGTAGTGTGAAGGGAAGGGAAGGATAGAAAGCACAGAAAGTGAATTACAGGGCAGGGAAGGGCAAGGCACCTGAGGGCAGGGTGGGTGAGAGTTAAGAGAGGGAGAGCAGGGAGGGTGTATGTGGTTTTAGAGGAGGCAAGAGACTGTGTGAAGAGGTTGTTGGGAGGGGAGGCACCTGATACTTGCTTATTCTTGGCTACACATAAACTTCAACACTAGTACCTTCTTCCTCCTCGACTCAAGACCCCCCCCCCCCCCTCTCTCTCTCTCATACACAACACACATACACGAATGCACACACATATACAAAGATGGGTGAATGGAGAAGAGAAAGGAATTATACAAAATGAAAATTATTGGGGTCGAAGGAACTTATAAAACTAGAGAGGTAAAAAGACCTGAAAGTTATTATAAGAAAAGAATAACAAGTCTTACATCAACAAAATTATTCCCTTTACTCCTCTCTATCCTGTATCAGTACAAACATACGACACACACCTAAACTTGGGTATGCAGAACATTATTAAAGCAAATCCAACACTAATTAAACCAGTTGATGGCTTCTTGCCTAATTTTCTCTTGATATAAACTTGAGTGAAGAAGTTTTTAATCCTGGACTCATCCAGTAGGCCAGCACAGAGGGGAGGCTTTCATTGTGGGGAGTGGAGTTGGGGTGCAAAGGGCTGGAGTAAAGTGCAAGTGGAAGAAGAATCTCCAAATTGCTCTTTAACATTTCTAATCTAACATTATTTAATCAAAGTTAATAAAATCTAATTTAACATTTGATCAAATATTGTTTAATGCAATATCATTGCATGAAACTTATAGTTTTATAATTAAATAAATGATTACAAACAAAATGTTATCAACGTAATTCACAGTACGACAACGTCATATCTGTCCATGATGATACAATTATATAAAAAAATATGAATTATAAATTAATGTGGACATTAATAATACTTGGTGACTTCGAAAACTTCCGTCACTGCGAAAAACAGGATTAAAGATTAAGTACAGTTACGCTTTCTATGACCTCGTAAATACTGTACAGTAATAAATAAGATACTCACCCAATATAGGGTAACTGTAGGCTACATGCGGTAATTTTAAGCGGGTTTTCTTTATCTAAACCAAAGGGAACGGAATTAATATCATATTTATCATTATATGCTGCATATAAATTATATGTCACCATTTTATGACCACTTCACTAAATATTTTTAGACACTGAGAGGGTACGCCGCAAGGTTATACTTCATTCTCCCACTTCTTATCTCGTGTGTATGAGAGGCAGGAAAATGTAAAGGAAAGAGGAAAGTATTGGAGAGAAGAGGACGGATATGAAGAGAAGGCAAGGGAGATGGGAAGGAAGAGGGCCTATGGAGGATATAGAAAGGGAAGGGAGGTAAAATAATGAGAATTGTTGAAAGGAAGCAAGGGAGAGAGGAACACAGGCAAGGAGGTAGAAAGGTATGATAATTGGGTAGGTGAGCTGGGTCAGACTAATAGGGAAAGGTTATAGATGGCGAAGAAAAGAATATGAAAACAGATGGAGTGGAAAAGTAAAATAATAAAGACGGATGATAGGAGTGTAAAGAAAGATAGACAGTAAGAGTGTACAGACAGGGATTAATAATTTTTATGATAAGGTTATGATAAGGTTAACTGAAGACAGGGGAGTGGTAGTGGTGGTGAGGGTAAGGCTGCATGGGGACGGAGGGGAAGAGAAAGGTTAATGAATGAGGGACGAATAAAAGGTTGAAGGGGAGAGAGAGGTGGGCAAAGAACAGGAGGGATCGGGAGGTGACAACTATGATGAGGAAAGGCAGGGTGTTTACGATGAAGGACTGAAATGCCAGAAGGGTGCAGAAGTGAGTCCCATGTTTCACTCACTGGAAAAGTACAGTACAACCTGACAATGCCAATGATTAAAATAAAAAGTGCAGCCAAATGTTAGAAGCGATGAGGTGGCAGTCAGTAACACATTGCATATAACGAAATAAAGTGTTATATACATCATGGGGTGTATCTTAATGTACAATGGGAAAATAGAGAGGTGTAGATGTGTGTTAATCTCTCTAGGTGTGTTTGACTTGAGTTTGACAAGTGATTAACGAATATTGTGAAATGCATCCGAGCACACAGGGGTATAACTAGGTGTACCGAAGTAATGACAAAGTAACGCATGCACCGTATATAGAATGTAGTGAGATGTAGCCAAGTGTAGAGAGTAGCAGGGGTGTAAAAGAGTATATTAGGCAACATGGTGAAGCTATGGTAAGTGTACTTGTGTTATTGATGCCCATCCGTGTTTGTCTGGTTGTGGTGTAATGATTTCAACAGGGATTTTTATATTCACGAAACTAAATTAACGTACTCATAAAGCTGTTACCATAATTTTACATATAATACAATGGGAATACAGTATACATGTGTACATGCACTATGTAGTCTACATGCTGCATTCAAAATACTTTCTTTCATTACTTCTGTAAAGGATAATCGTATAATTGACTATTCCCATAGTGTGTTTGACAAAGAGTGTACATTAGTGTGATGTTGGGACGTTAGTGTGGTATGAGGTACACAGGATATAAGTACGGTATGTAGTGCGGCAGGTGGAGTGAAACAACTGGGTCAAGGTAGAATCGTAGGTGAAGAAAGATTGCGTTATGCTTGGAGGACCCTATTTTGCTATATAGCACGAGGGAGGAGATAGAGATGAGGGACTGGAAGCATGAATGATAGGAGAGACTGTTGGAGAACTAACAGGGAATGGTTCGGGACCGATAAGCGCGAAAACCCTTAAAGCACTGCCACATCACGATCTATGGGGGATGTCAAAGTTGAGAAATATATAGGTAAAACAAGATAATGCAGAGTAGAGGTGAAGTAATATTACTAAACGAGGCAGACGCATAGATACAGGACAATGTTATGGGGCAGGTAGGATGAGAGCGGAGGGTGAAGGTACAGTGGTGAGCTTACACAATACAGTAGATATTAATAGCTCCAGTGCCTCTTATCGCTGCAGTGTTCCCCACTCGCTCGCGCCCAAGCACGGATGCTCCGGCGCACACAACTTACACCTAAGACACACATCCCACACAGACGCATAACTATAATACTAATTTCTAATGTGTGTGTCGTCTGTAATGGGTTTTGTCTGTAACAATGAGAAAGGTATATATACGAGCGGGACAATATATAGTTAAGGGACCAAATGATAGTGGCAATTGATTGTTAAATCTCCCAACATGAAATCGTGACCCGTGAACCTTATCTCAGATTACGAATTAATGACACATTCGCTTTCGCCGTATGGTCCAGACGAGATGAAACAACCAGTCATGTAAACTAACTCTCATATATCACAAGGTGTTGCTTGAAACATTACCAAGCCCATCGGACCAACCAATGCTGTACTTTTAACATCGTGTATAGACAAATGTTTTCTCTTTTCCTTCCCAACTCGTCGTGTACTTTAAGGGGGGGGGGGTATGTGTGTGTGTACGTTTGTGTTCATACACAAGTGCAAGGAAACTTAAACTCCACTAAGGCTGTAAACTTCATCACTGTGGAACCCTTTTCAAGTATTTTTGTAATTGTATGATTCGCGAGTGTGAAATGCATACAATGACAAAGTTACCAGCTGGGAAAACGAATCAAACGCAAGAAAAAATTTGTATAATATTCAAAAGAAATTTCACGGGCATAGCTTCATGAAGTATAACGATAGTGTTAAATATAGACAGGTGACCTATAACTTTTGTCCGCAGTTGTTCTAATAATACATATTTAAACATCCTTTGAACCACCGCAATACGCCTCACCTACTTTTTTATTTGGGCAAATATATTATAACCAATGTACAGTCGTGATCAATAATAATCATCCACATATAGGTAGAGAATCTAAACAATTTACTGTCTAATGTTTTCACGTTCATATATGATATTATTGTTTTAAGTAGTACGTAGCTGCTTGTAGTAAATTAAAAGATGTTACTTAACCTATATATTTTGAAAGTTTATTAGCTATGGAACAGAGGGGAGCTGTCAAACACTTACGTGAGTTACACCTACTGTATATGGATGATTAATTATTATTGACCACGACTGTACATTCGGGGACAAATTTTGTATGCCACACAATCATTTTACCACTCTCTTAAGGATTTTTAAATTATTTTACATATCTACATCAGCAATACTTTACTTGTGTATATTAAAGCTCACCTGCACACATACAAATTCTACAACCAAAAATTAACATTAACATTGAAAAAATGCGAAGGTCAGGGTGACGCGATTCATGTCAGCGACTTCACACACTTTTTTCACTAGCATATGCATGTGTGTTGGTGCAGCATACAGTTTACGTATGTATACTCCTGCATGTGGGGTTCAGCAGCTGTGCATGCATCTCATTGAATATTCATAGGTCAGATACACATGAATCTCGTACACAAACGTGGGGAATTTGTGTCCTTATTGATACACGCATGTTAGCAACACATATATCCCCATTCCTCTGAAATATTATTATTATATTCATATATGGATGTCAAGTAATTTCTGTCCTCACTGTGTGTAGGATATGACGAGGACAGAACTAGAGCATCGATTAACACACTACATGGAGAAGAAGGATGTCGTCGATGATACGTAGACGTCAGAGGAAGTAGTGTGAACAGAACGGGGAGCAAAAACCGAGTGATGTGAACAGAACGGGGAGCAAAAACCGAGTGATGTGAACAGAACGGGGAGCAAAAACCGAGTGATGTGAACAGAACGGGGAGCAAAAACCGAGTGATGTGAACAGAACGGGGAGCAAAAACCGAGTGATGTGAACAGAACGGGGAGCAAAAACGGTGTGATGTGAATAGACGAAAGAGGACGAGGATACAAAAAGTCATCAGCCCTGGTCACCCTTCAATACCTTCATTACACCTGTCTATACAGTACCTTACACATGTGTCATTTCTTCAAACACCTGTCATTTTTCCACGTATCTGTGACCCACTGCCTTACACTTGGCTTCTATCTTACCAATCTGTAATTCTTCGTTCATCCGTGTCTCTACCTGTAACTCTTTCTTGGCTTCCCTTTCTACATTACGTAATCTTCCCTGGTTGGTAATTATTTTACTAACCTATATTTTCTTTTCTGTTGGTATGGTTCGCTTTTCTTTGACAATTTTCTATTTGTTTGTATCTACTTAACAGAATGACCGAATATAAAATGGAAAATACAATAGGGATGGATGAAAACAGGAAAGGATAAATAGAAGGAAGTACAGACAGTGAAGAAGCCAACCAAGTGCCTGTGACCCTCATCAAGGGTAGACACTCGGCAGTCCAACTGAGGTAGGCAGGTGAAGCAGTAGGCAGGGAAGATGGAAGAGGTAAGAGACCGGGGAAGGTAGGGTGAGACATAGTATGGCAGGGAAAATGGAAGAGGTAAGGTGAGACAACAGGGAGGCAGGGATGATGAAAGTGCTAATAAACAGAGGTAAGTCAAGGTGACGACAAAGTAAGGCAGGAAAGAGGGAGGAGGCATAATCATGTTTAAGAGGCAACTATATCTATTCCATGAAAACATAATATAAACCACAGTTCACTAACAATACTAAAGACCATATACAAGATCTTTGAGTGTACAGGGATTCAAGTGAAGGACGAAGCAGGGTGAGCTAAAGTGAGTCAGGGCAGGGAAAGGCAGGGTGAGATACAGATAAGCATGAAACAGGGTGAGAGTTGTAAAGGTGTATGAGAGGAGGCAGCGTGTGGCAGTGAAAGGAGGCAGGGAGATGTGTGATTAGGAAGGAAGGTTTAATTTTAGCTTAATTCTCTATTGAGCAAAATTACTTAATGAGAGAGAAGCGGGGATCATCGAGAGGCGGCCAGGGGAAGACAGAATTGGGGGGAGGGGTAGAGACGGGGGAGGGGTAGAGACAGCAGAGTGGATAGAGATGAAATAAGATGACTGTGGTAAAACGGCAAGAAGAAATATAGGAAAATAGAAAGGATATGGAAACTATGATTGGAGAGGGTAAAGGTAAGGGGGAAGAAGAGGGTAAAGGTAAGGGGGAAGAAGAGGGTAAAGGTAAGGGGGAAGAGGGTAAAGGTAAGGGGGAAGAGGGTAAAGGTAAGGGGGAAGAGGGTAAAGGTAAGGGGGAAGAGGGGGAAGAGGGGGAAGAGAGAGAGAGAGAGAGAGAGAGAGAGAGAGAGAGAGAGAGAGAGAGAGAGAGAGAGAGAGAGAGAGAGAGAGAGAGAGAGAACGGAGTCTGTGAGAGGTCGCTACTACCCAATCAATGAGACACCTTCCCTATTCCTCCCCTCTCGTATTCCTTACTCTCTCCCCCTTCTCTTCCATTTTCGCAATTCTAGCATGCCTATCTCTCCCCTTTCTCCCTCTCCTTCACACACACACATACAACCATACACAAACCTGATCTCGCTTTCCATACTCCGTGGTCTCCCAATTGTATCGTTGCCATGGAAAGCTGGGGCGATTTGTGGGTGGTGAGGAGCCTTCCACTATGCTATCCTTTCCTTCAATTAATATTTTGCAGCTTTGACCTAAACAACCTCGTAAGAACCAATTGGTCTGTTGCTGTTTTACTTGCTTTGGATTTCATTTACTTTGGTTGATTTTCTCTTCTCCCTTTATTTATTTCTTGCAATCTCCTTCCTTCTCTAAACACCCATTTCTGCACTTCCCGCCAATTTCCTCCCTTCATCCAAACCCTACCAACGTCCCCCACTCCTCCTACACCATTTCCACTCACTCCCTTCATTTCCCGCGCATTTCTCAAGGATGGGAGTAGGGGGGATTCCTTTATGGAGTTTAAGTATTTTCTTCCTTTCTTCACTCAGTCTCTCTCCCTTCCTTCCTTCCTTTTCCCTCTCATCTTTCCGCCTTGTCTTTCCTTATCTCCACTAGAGTTTTCCCTTCCTCTTCCACTCTACCTGTATTTTCTGGTCAACCATTTATATTATATATGTTATTCATCATCATTTTGTATTATCCTCTCTTTATTCCTTGATTTCTTTCAGCTCCACGTTTTTCCTCTCATTCCATCTGTGTTCGTTATATATATATCGATATAATTATATATATACTTCAAAATCAACCCCAAACCCCCCCCCCCCCACATCACCCCCTATTCTCTCTCGGGTAGGTGAGGGAAGTATAAAGCAATGAACCCTTACCGATCACTGGATTAAAACAGATCCGTAGGCTTTGAATCGATCCCAAGGCTTCGTGTTTCATGACTGTAATGTGATCGGTAAAGATTCATTGCTTCATATGTTGTAATAACTTCCTTCACCTACCCGAGAGAGAATAGGGGGTGATTTTGAAGTGTTCGATCGTTCGCCCACGGTAATGGATTTGGCTTATATATATATATATATATATATATATATATATATATATATATATATATATATATATATATATATATATATATATATATATAATGAGAGAGAGAGAGAGAGAGAGAGAGAGAGAGAGAGAGAGAGAGAGAGAGAGAGAGAGAGAGAGAGAGAGAGAGAGAGAGAGAGAGAGAGAGAGAGAGAGAGAGAGAGAGAGAGAGAGAGAGAGAGAGAGAGAGAGAGAGGAGAGAGAGAGAGAGAGAGAGAGAGAAAGCAAGCTCATCATCTGCAGAAGTAATCATCAATGTCAAGTGTTGGGGAGAGAGGAGAGGGCAAAGGAGGGGAAAAGGGAAAAGAGAACGAACTGGGAAAGGAGGAAGGAAGAAGAAAAGAGGAAGAGGTGAAGAGCGGGAACAGAGAAGATTAGAAGATAATTCCAAGTTGCAACGAGTAATATAACCCTGAGAAAAGGATACAGAGGGAAAATAGAAAAGGAAAGAGTTAGAGGGAAAAAAGAAGAGACTTAAACGATATGGAACGGGTAGAGTAATAATGGAATGAGGAATAATGAATACAAAAAATAAGGTCTATGATGGTATGTATATAATTATATGAGGGAGAATGACGCAGGAGGAGTGGGAATGCCAAACAACTCCAGATGAAGCCTTACACACACACACACACACACACACACACACACACACACACACACACTTCCCATAGCTTTACTTGCACACTTTCTTACTAACTGTCCTTCATATATTTCACTTTCCTCTCTTTGGTATTTTCCTTTCATTTTCACCATAAAGTCATTTAATGTGTAATCCTCCTCTTCACCGTCTTCCTACTCCTCCTCCTCCTCCTCTTTATCATCATCATCTTATAAGTACACTCACCCCTTCATCGTCAGCATCAAAACACGTTGGCTTTCCCTCAAACATACCTGCAAAAACAAAAAATAAAACAATTAGGATACGGCAATCACAGACATTTATATACTATTTCTCGCCATATATGTATATTACAACGTCCATGCTGTACCATACATATAAATATATCCACTCCTATACAAGATATTTCCTGCATGAATCACACAAACGGAAACATGACGGGGTTGGACTCTTTAGTATCCTGTTATCAAGAACCACAACAGCAGGAAACTGTACCAATACCTTTTAATATAAACTTTAGTTATACGAGACATCGCTCAAACAAATATCACTCGAGTCACCTTTAAATATTTAATGTGTTAAATAGTTTAGAGTTATCAGGAGATATCAGTACGTGTGTGTGTGTGTATGTGTGTGTGTGTGTGTGTGTGTGTGTGTGTGTGTGTGTGTGTGTGTGTGTGTGTGTGTGTGTGTGTGTGTGTTCATGCAGGGTTGCGTGTTGCATGGCATGAGGATAAACAGTTTGTGTGGGATGAAGTACTTAAACTTACTCGTATTTTTACACTAATATCATTAATGCTCTTAGTGTAGAGAAGGCACCTGAATGTTGTTTTTTCATACAAGGGAGGAGTAAATTTAATCCACGACACATCACTAGATACTTTGAATGAAAGAACACACACAAAGGAATATACACCACTGTTATCTTGATAGAAAGTTTATACGAAAGAATACTGTGATGTGTGTGTGTGTGTGTGTGTGTGTGTGAATAGAGAGAAATTGTAGCAGAGTGGAGCGAAAAAAACAGGAAGCGAACAAGATCAATGTAACACTAATATAATCACCTGGTAACGACCCTACCATCATACGGGACACACACATGATATTCTCTCTCTCTCTCTCTCTCTCTCTCTCTCTCTCTCTCTCTCTCTCTCTCTCTCTCTCTTTATCAAACCCCACCAAAACACACAACCTCCGCCATACTACCACCCTAACATACGTTCTTGCTGGCATGAGAGGATTAATATTCATGGCCACCCACCTCCCAAAAGAATTCCACACATACATACATAAACAGCCAAACCCCTCCATCATCCATAGTACCGTACTAACTTTACCATCCATAGTTTCACAGGTCCTGATTTTCCCCTTCCACCCTTGCAAAACATTCTACCAAACCCAGCATAGACTGAAAGACTGGTGTGTGTGTGTGGGTGTGTGTGTGTGTGAGTGGGTGAAGGAGCCAGTGAGTGATATAGTGTGGTGTGTGAGTGAGTGAGTGGGTGGGTGATTCTGAGAGTGCATGAGATGTTGCTAGAGTGGATGAATAAGCCAGTGAATGATATAGTGTGTGAGTTAGGGAGTTAATTAAGTATGAGCCAGGAGTGTGTTGAGTGACTGGGTGAGGGTAGTCGAGGGAACAAGTGTGGCTGGCTACTGTTACCATCATTAACTCAGCAGCGGGTCTAATAAATATCGATCCAACCTCTTCTCTTCTTCCGGGTTCCAGCTACTGAAGCAATACTTTTCACTTTGAACTACCGGCACTGTCAACTAATAAGTACTAGCCTGTATGTAAGTACCACTATACTGCTAGGTGCAACTATTAACAAAACACCAAATTTCTACTATTACGAGTCACAACCATCACCATAACCTCGCTAACACCAATTAATAAAAATACTGCAAACAAAAAGACTGCTTAAAGTTTGGTGGTATGTTGCGTTCACAATTTAGCTGGATCAAGAACTTATAAATTATTGATAGAATCTTTGGTCCAAAATATTTCTGTGTTACACCAACCATTCAATATGGTGACGTATCCAGAGCAACTAATTCCTCCAAACTATTCCAAGCAATTGATAATGTGGCGCTATTTCCTGGCAAACCTATTAGGAATCACGACACTCAAATATACCAAAAGTATACTAGCCCCTTACGCTTCTTTAAGTTCATTTTACTGACCAGGACTTAAAGGGTCAATCAAGTAGTCACACAACTCCCTCGATTTCAAACTGATATTTTCTTATAGTTTCTGAAAACAGTTTCGTTAGTCTACACCTTCGTACACGATATCATGCACTATTCTCCCTCTACTACCTCTTTCACTTCCTCTCCATGCATCAC
>JAWQEG010006229.1:0-35000 GCA_033782935.1 Petrolisthes cinctipes
CCATACACACTAACTAACTAACTAACTAAGTGATTTACTGACCCTGTGTTAAAAGGATAGTGTGTGTTTGTGTGTGTGTTTCTGTTTGTTTTTTTATTAAAAGGATACAATTTTTATTAAAAGGATACAATTGGTATATTTAATCATCTTATATCAAGGGTGCACTGTACAACTAACATCCCCTATCTACCTATCTATCTCTTGTAGCCCAAAAAATAATAACAGTTGTATTTCTGCCAACCTGTGTCTCTTCACTATAAAGAGGGTAGGACAGTGTTGGTGGGAAATATTGGAGTTACTCATTCCTTCAAACTATTCCAAGCAACAACAACAACAACAACACACCACCACCATTTTATTTATTTGCTGATCTGATGTTGTTGTTTCCTGGCATACTTTGGAGGAATCAAGGTGCTCCAATGTATGTACCAAAAGTGTGTTACCCTCTTATTATTATTATATTATTTATTTTATCATTAATATTTTATCTTGCATTCACATTCTGGAAACTAATGATACCGTATGCAAGATCATCTGTTGTGGTGTTGACGATGGTATGGTACTGGTGTGATTACTTCATCGTACACACCATGGAGTCATCGTACCGGTACCACACCAACCATCGTCAACACCATGGATATTCTTGCATACATATGATGGTGTGGTACTGGTGTGATTACTTCATTGTACACACCATGGAGTCGTTGCACCGGTACCACACCAACCATCGATCGTCAACACCATGGATATTCTTGCATACGTATGATATGATGGTATAGTACTGGTGTGATTACTTCATCGTACACACCATGGAGTCATCGTACCGGTACCACACCAACCATCGTCAACACCATGGATATTCTTGCATACGTATGATATGATGGTGTAGTACTGGTGTGATTACTTCATCGTACACACCATGGAGTTAAGAGGGTAATGTTAGTCTTATATTCTCCATGGAACTAATGTACAGTCGGCAAAAAAATTATTGGAACTCCCCTATGGATAAGTATATGTATTTAATTTTAATGAAAGGGTGGTGTTAATAGTTTTATTGATGACTGTACATGAATACACCCCACACTGTTGCTTAATTAGATTCAGGTGGACGAATAATTGACGTATTTTTTTTTTTTTTTTTTTTGTGTGTGTGTGTGTGTGTGTGTGTGATTAAATTGTGGCGTGCTGCCCTGGGGAGTTCCTATGTGTGTGAGAACTACTGGACTCTTCAACACAAATTATATGGTTAACAACAATAACAACAACAACAACAACACCACCACCACCAACAACAAAAACAACACCACCACCACCACCACCAACAAAAAAAAAAACCACCACCACCATCAACAACAACAATAATAATAACAACAACAATAACAACAACAATAACACCACCACCAACAACAACAACAATAACAATAACACCACCAACAACAACAACAATAACAATAACACCACGAACACCAACAACAACAACAACAACACCAACAACACCACCACCAACAACAACAACAACAACAATAACAATAACAAGGGTAAAGAGAATTAGGCTTGTGCTTCCAATATTTTGTTTGGCATTGGAAGGGATAATTTTTATGATCTCTAGAAAAGACGAACGAGAAAATATATATATACAGTATATTAAAAAAAAAATTTGATTGGTGGATTTTAACTAACTAGATTCTATTATATGTTGGTAAATTGGAAGGCTAATGATTCCCCCCCCCAAACTGTGCCAAAAAACAGACCCCCTCAATGGTACTAATTAATGGGGGATTCTGTTTCATGTTAAATAGTTTGGAGGAATCACACACCTTCCAATTCACCAACAAAATATATAATATCTCCTCAACCAATGATAAAAATTAAAATGTGAAGAAAAAAATTATATATATCTGTGATAGTTGGGTGTGTGTGTGTGTAATGTTGTAATTAAATTTCTTACCGTTCTTCAGCCTTCAAGAAAAGAAAACGTTATGAGTGAGTAATGAAAGGTTTTATTATATAGTTATGTAGGCTACTCACAAGGAAGATGTCTTTAATTAAGGACCCACGTGGTGTAGTTAAAATATTGAAGGTACTATATAATTATGAGTCCTTCAAATATTGCCACGAAACACTACCTATATGATGGAAGGAGCTTGTTTGTTTGTTTCGTGGCATAGTTAGGAGGAATCGGAAGCCACCATGCAATTCTCACACACGATCACAGGGTCCTTAAAAATGAAAAAAAAAAAAATATATAGATAAATTGTAGTAAATTGATTTATATAATTATAGTAAATTGATTTCTTGTTTAGCATATACTGGTTACAAGATTACTGTATTTGAAGGTCATGAAAATAGTGTACAGAAGAAAATAATCCATGAACTGTGTGTTATCTATTATACAATATACATATATATACATTACAGTAAAATGTTTATAGTATTGTATATATAAACACTTATTCATACATTTATATTTATCATGTCTTAAGGGGGTGCGGGAGTAGGGGACAGGCTCTGGGGGGGGGGGGTGCGGGAATAGGGGGACAGGCTTTGGGGGGGTGGTGGAATAGGGGGACAGGCTTTGGGGGGTACGGGAATAGGGGGATCGACAGACTTGGGGTGGGTAGAAAGCCTGTCCCCTATTCCCGCACCCCCCTAACCCCCCCCCCTCACCAAGCCTGTCCCCCTACTGTCGCAACCCCCTAACCCACCCCCTCGCCAAGCCTGTCCCCCTACTCCCGCACCCCCCTAACCCACCCCCAAGCCTGTCCCCCTACTCCCGCACCCCCTTAACCCCCCCCCCACCCCCAAGCCTGTCCCCCTACTCCCGCACCCCCTAAACCACCCCCTTGCCAAGCCTGTCCCCCTACTGCCGCACCCCCCCAAGCCTGTCCCCCTACTCCCGCACCCCCTTAATTAAAGAAGTTGGGGCTGGATAATATATTTTTGGTACATTGGAGTGACTACTAGGAAACAACAACACGACCAGATGAACAAAAATAATGGTGTTGGCTTATAGATCCCCCTTCCTCCTTTCACACCAGAGGCAAAAGATGACAGTGGGGCAGACACTAGGGGGGTGCAGGAATAGGGGGACAGGCATTCTACCCACTCCAAGCCTGTCCCCCTATTTCTGCACCTCCCAAACCCCCCCCCCCCCCACTCCAAGCCTGTCCCCCTTTTCCTGCACCTCCCAAACCCCCCCCCCCACCCCCAAGCCTGTCCCCCTATTCCTGCACCTCCCAAACCCCCCACCCCACCCCCAAGCCTGTCCCCCTATTCCTGCACCTCCCAAACCCACCCCCCAAGCCTGTCCCCCTATTCCTGCACCTCCCAACCCCCCCCAACCCCCAAGCCTGTCCCCCTATTCATGCACCTCCCAACCCCCCCCCCCAAGCCTGTCCCCCTATTCCTGCAACTCCCCCCCCCCCCCCAAAGCCGGTCCCCTACTCCCGCACCTCCCAACCCCCAAGCCTGTCCCCCTACTCCTGCACCCCCCTAAAGGGATAGTACGTACAGTGTTGTTGGTGGTATATTAGGAGCAACATAATTATATTCCTCCAAAATATTCCAAGCAACAGGCCACCATTATTGTTTTTATTCATGTAGTCCTGTTTTTTTTTTAGCATACGTTGGAGAAATCAAAACACTCTATTTTAATCAATGTACCAAACGTGTATAACCGTTACCTTAAGGAGGAAATTCGGTGTTGGTAAATTTGGAGCAACTGAATCCTCCAAACTATTCCAAGCAACAACAACAGAACAACACCATTATTATTTTTGCTCTTCTGTCTGGTCCTGTTGTTTCCTAGCAGCAAACTTTAGTAGAGGAATCAAGGCACTCCAATGTAACAAAAGCGAATTACCACCTTAACTTTCCCATCGCATACATACTGGGCCTTATGCAAGAACATTTCACGCACGGTGCTTACGAAGGCGTGGTACCTGGTACGACGACTCCATAACTAAACAGCAACAGAGCCATCATCATCATCGTATTGCTACCGACCACACCATAGTCAACATCACCGACCAATATTTTTGCATGAGGCCCAAAATCAAATTATTGATGTGAATAATAAATAATAATAACAGTACTGTATGTGTAAAAAAAAAAAATTCATTCATTCATTTCTTTTTTCTGGTGGCAGTGTAATTATTCTAGTGTACAGTACAGATGTAATGTATTGTACTGTACATATTGTAGCTTCTTGTGTGATGATAACACTAGTGGCACAAACTTCTATTATGGCTATTACTATTATTATTACTACTACTACAGTATATCTATAGCAACTAGGTTATGACTGTATGCTTGAGGTACAGTGAACCCTTGATATATAATGATTTAGATAATATATACACAATGATTTAAATAATGTACTTTAATTGTATCTACCACCACCACCACCATCACCACCAATGCTGTCTTTATTTTACACTCATTTTTCACTCATTGAAGACCAACTAATGTTTTTCCACACCTCTGTTTGTTATTATTTATTCATCACTTCATTTTTCACTCAGTCCCTCATTGAAGACCAACAAATATATTCCCATGCCTCTGTTTGTTATTCATCACTTCATTTTTCACTCATTGAAGACCAACTAATGTTTTTCCACACCTCTGTTTGTTATTCTTTATTCATCTCTTCATTTTTCACTCAGTCCCTCATTGAAGACCACCCACAAATGTATTCCCATGCCTCTGTTTTGTTATTCATCACTTCATTTTTCACTCATTTAAGACCAACAAATATATTCCCATGCCTCTGTTTGCTATTCATTACCCACCACTTCATTTTACACTCATTTAAGACCAACAAATATATTCCCATGCCTCTGTTTGCTATTCATCACTTCATTTTTCACTCATTGAAGACCAACAAATATATTCCCATGCCTCTGTTTGTTATTCTTTATTCATCACTTCATTTTACACTCATGCAGTCCCTCATTGTAGACCAATTAACAAATGTTTTCCCAGACTTGTGTTATTCATTACCATAAAGACATATAAGTGATTTACTGGGCCTGTGTTAAAAGGATAGTGATAAGTTTAATCATCTTATATCGAGGGAATACTGTACTATACTTACATGTATGTATGTATGTATGTATGTCGGTGTTGCTGTCGCTGAGTTTTCAAATAACAGGGATATTATATTTTTCCTATGCATTATTTTTCGTATCTCGGTGGAATGTATTTTTAAGAGCATTAATTAAAGGGGGTATTATTATTACATTATTGGTACTGTACATTTTTAGAGTGCCTTCATTCCTCCTTCCCTCTAACTAAAAAAAGTATGCCAGGAAAACAAACAAACAAACAAACAAACAAACAACACCAGATGAACAAATAATAATAATAATAATAATAATGGTGGCCTGTTGTTGTTGTTGTTGTTGTTGTTGTTGTTGTTGTTGCTTGGAATAGTTTGGAGGAGGAATGAGTCACTCTAGATTTACCCACATCACCACCAACACTGTACTATATGTCCCCTTTAAAAAGAAATAATACCTACCCCACCCCACCACTTAACTCTTAAACAACGGGGTTTTTCCTGTACTGTAACAAATAATTAAGTACTGTTTGATGTAATGGTATGTCGGTGTTGATAGGTGGATTGAAATAGAATGGTATTATTAACGGGCCGCGTGATGTAGTCAGAAAATTGGAGGTAAATGATGCGTCCTTCAAACATTGCCACGAAACACACACACACCTATACGGAATTTGTTTGTTTCGTGGCATGGTCAGGAGGAATCGGCAGAAGCCTCCAATTATCTTACACGATCACAGCTAGGGTCCTTAAACTGTGCTTCTTCAGTGAAAAGATCTCTTCATCTCTCAGTTCCCATTACAGTTAATTCTCATTTTACACTGGCATTATGTATGTGTAATAGTGTGTGTGTAATGAATGTATGTACTGTAAACACTTATTGTACACTATATTACACACCCAATATACAAGTGTACTGTACAATGAGGGATATCTGTACTGTACACAGTTTCATTACACACACTGCATTACACACCCAATATACAAGTATAAAATGAGAGTTAACTGTATTTTGCAGTGTGAATTTAGCGAAGGAACGCCTCTTTTCCCTTAAGAAGAAGTTTAATTAATAAGACCCATAGAATCTTATTAGTGGTATTATTAAACTGTTGTCCTGTACTTCTTTAATGAAAAGTTGTATTTGTCACTCAGTTCGTGTTGTAAAAAAATAGGAATATAGTGATGAAATAACTTACTCAGAAAAAGTTTAATAATATGAGTCATAAAGTGTTATTATTAAACTTACTCTTCGACAAAAAGTTCTCTTCGTCAAAAAGTTCTCTTCGTCAAAAAGTTCTCTTCGTCACTCGGTTCCTATATTTTTTACGATGTGAATTTAGCGACTGAACGCCTTTTTCCCCGAAGAAGAAGTTTAATAATGTGAGCCATAAAGAAGTGTTTAAAACCTTTGGATGTGAGGAGTGCTTCCCTCCAACAAGAACTATTTCCAGGTGTTAGTTGGAGAAACCTGCACGAACCGTTGTTTAAGAGTTAAGTAAAGGTTATTAGAGGGATAATGATTCTCCAAATATATTATACATTACAGTAAACCCCTCAATATATAATGAATAAATACTTGTATCCACTAGGACCGTCACTGTATTCATTTTACACTTATTATGCAGACCGTCATTGAAGACCACCTACAAATGTTTTCCCAGGCTTGTGTTATTCATTACCATACACACTAACTAACTAACTAACTAACTAAGTGATTTACTGACCCTGTGTTAAAAGAATAGTGTGTGTGTGTGTGTGTTCCCAGGCTTGTGTTATTCATTACCATACACACTAACTAACTAACTAAGTGATTTACTGACCCTGTGTTAAAAGAATAGTGTGTGTGTGTGTGTGTGTGTTCCCAGGCTTGTGTTATTCATTACCATACACACTAACTAACTAACTAACTAACTAAGTGATTTACTGACCCTGTGTTAAAAGAATAGTGTGTGTGTGTGTGTGTTCCCAGGCTTGTGTTATTCATTACCATACACACTAACTAACTAAGTGATTTACTGACCCTGTGTTAATAGGATAGTGCTAAATTTAATCATCATATATCGAGGGCCTATTGTAGTAAAGTATTTGAAATGCTGATTTAATTTATTAAGGTACTGAATTATATGTTAACATGAAAACAATATAAGCAACTCACCATAATATGACATAAAATGTAAAATAGTTTCTCTCTGTTTAACATGGAAGTGAAACATTTTACTGTATTAACTATTCTAGACATTACTTTTCTTTATATCATTACTGTACTCATACATGTAATATTGGCATTTGTAATTGCATGATTACTGAAAATATTGACCTGTATTATATTCATACATTGTATACTTAATTATAAAAAGTATGATATACGATATTAAAAAAGATATTTATTTTTTAAATATGAAATTTAATACTTATAAGGAAAAAACTTAGTTTATAAAATGAAATTCTATTTTCTTTAGTATAAAACATATTTTTATTCCACATTTAGTAATAAATATATAGTTACTAAGATGAAAAGCAGCTGGCCTAAATACTATAATTATTGAAATGGGATGTGATTGTATGAAGAGATGTTAGAAATAAAGATAATAACTAGAAATATTGTACATGTCTAAATAGTACAGTACAGGTATAGTATGTTGAGTTACCATTAAGAGACCTTGTGATATAGTCAGAAAACTGGAGATAAATATATAAGTCCTTCAAATATTGCTCTGAACACACCCTATATGGAAGGAGCTTGTTCCAGAAATGGTAGCCCTCCAGTTCATCACCAACAAGAGAATTATCCCTTAAGGACCCTGTGATTGTGTATGAGAATTGGAGGCTTCTAGTGATTCCTCCTGACTATGCCATGAAACACACTCCTTCCCTATAGGTGTGTGTGTTTCATGCCAATATTTGAAGCACTCATTTACCTACAATTTTCTGACTACATCACAGAGTCCCTTAATTATACCAACCTATACTCTATATGGATGGTGACTAAAATATTCATGCCAAAAATGTGTTTTAAATATATACATATATATACATATATATATATACGGTATATATACACATATATATATAAAATATTACATTAATTACCTTTAAAAATTAAGACAAATTATATTTTGGTTCGCAGAAAAAAATACCAATGCCATTATAGATTTAGCATATATTTTTTTGTATAGTGTATTTTCTGCAGGTAATACTGTACTACAATATACTGTTGTTTAGCTACCTATAGGGCTTTAGGGAAAAAACAATTATTTTAATATTAGTGAATTGGAAGGTGTGTGATTCCTGCAAACTATGCCAGGAAACACATCCCCTATTAGTACCATTGAGGGAGTCTGTTTTCTGGCACACCTTGGAGGAATCAGTAGCCTTCCAATTCACCAATAAAAAACACACACACTTGAAGCTCACTTGTATTTATCTATCTATTTATTTATTTATTTATTTATTTATTTATTTATTTATTATCATTTTTTTCAGGATTACAATTGATTTCAATGTAATAGAACTGAAAATATATCTGTCTGCATTACAAGGGGTTAATTAGGATGGTCAAATATAAACCTTTTAACTACTATAATATAATTGGTACAGTAGACCCTGGATATACAATGAATAAATAGATACTTATATCCATCACTTATTTCATTTTACACTCATTAGTCCCTCAATGAAGACCAACAAATGTTTTCCCAGACTTGTGTTATTCATTACCATACACACTAACTAACTAACTAAGTGATTTCCTGACCCTGTGTTAAAAGGATAGTGTGTGTGTGTGTCTGTGTGTGTGTTCCCAGGGTTGTGTTATTCATTACCATACACACTAACTAACTAACTAACTAAGTGATTTATTGAGCCTGTGTTAAAAGGATAGTTGTGTGTGTGTGTGTGTTCTCAGGCTTGTGTTATTCATTACCATACACACTAACTAACTAACTAAGTGATTTATTGAGCCTGTGTTAAAAGGATAGTGTGTGTGTGTGTGTGTGTGTGTTCCCAGGCTTGTGTTATTCATTACCATACACACTAACTAACCAATTAAGTGATTTATTGACCCTGTGTTAAAAGGATATACAGCATAATTATTATGTATTAAATTCAACTATCTTATATCAAGGGCCTACTGTACTGTATAATTATTATAATGTGGATGCAGGAGATAATTATTATTCATGTTGTTTTATGATAAACTATATTGTGATGTGAAAGTAATTATTATAACTAGAGAAATGGCCGTATGCAAGAATATCCCCCGGTGGTGGTGTTGACGATGGTGTGGTACCGGTACGATGGCTGTGTAGTGTGTGTATGGATGGAGTCATAGTACCGGTACCACACCATCAACACCATCAATGTGGTGTTGACGATGACGTGGTACCGGTACGATGGCTGTGTAGTGTGTGTATGGATTGAGTCATAGTATCGGTACCACAGATGGCGTGGTACCGGTACGATGGCTGTGTAGTGTGTGTATGGATGGAGTCATCGTAGTATCAGTACCATACCATCGTCAACATTATCAATGTGGTGTTCTTACATACAGCCTAAAGTGTCATTAAAGCCAATGTGCCACTGTGAAACTGTTCAATTAAAGGATATTTACTCTATTATAAACCTAAAAACAAATAAAATTTTTAAATCACTTATGTTTTTTCTTATGATTAATCCACAAGTTAATTAATTAACATGATTTTCAAATAGTATGATTTTTAATTTATGTTCCTTTGTCATTAAATAGGTAATTAAATACAATAAACCCTCGATATAAGATGATTAATTAAATATAGCACATAATTATATCCTTTTAACACAGGGTCAGTAAATCACTTATTATAGTTAGTTAGTTAGTTAGTGTGTATGGTAATGATTAATGAATAACACAAGCCTGGGAAAATAGGCCTAAATCCCCCCCCCAAAAAAAAAAAAACTTACTGGAATGTTTACGAAATAAACCAAAATCAAAGAGAACTTCATTTAAGGGGGTGCGGGAACAGGGGGACATGCTTGGGGGGGGTGCGGGAATAGGGGGACAGGCTTGGGGTGGGTAGAAAACCTCAGTCCCCTATTACCGCACCCCCCTAACCCCCCCAAGCCAGTCCCCCCTACTTCCGCCCCCCCCCCCCGACCCCCTCAAAACCCCCCGCACCCCCCTTAAGCCTGTCCCCCTATTCCCGCACCCCCCTAACCCCCCAAGCCAGTCCCCCCTACTCCCGCACCCCCCCCCTCCGACCCCCTCAAAACCCCCCGCACCCCCCTTAAGCCTGTCCCCCTATTCCCGCACCCCCTTAAATCTTATAATGAGGGAAGAGAAGAGAGAAAGGTATTATTATAGATGTACTATTATGTCAGATTAATTTCCAAATTATCTCGAAAACGGGGCATCACCGAGAGAAACACCATAGATGAAAAATGTCTTAAAATTATCCAAAATAGTGGATAATGATACTAAAATATACAATATAGTGAATGAAGTACTTCTATACTAATACCATGAAAAATGTCTTAGAATGGTCCAAAATAGTGGGTAATGATACTAATAAAATATACAATACAGTGAACACAGTACTTCTGTAAATTTACCCAGAGAAATATTAGTTGAAAATTAAGGAAAGGAGATTTGAAATATTTAAATTGAATATTATATTTAATTTTGTTGCGCTTCCCGGCCTTCACTTGTTGAGAAAAAAAATGATAAATAGTGACAAACTGGCAACTTCTTCAGACGCCGCCAGTGATGCCAAGTATGGAGAATAGTCCCTAGACATGGAAAATTAAAGTTAACAATGGGGAAATTATATAAAGATTATTCAAGAGTAAATGGGAAAATTTCTAAAGAAGATTGTAAATGTGAGACCATCTTCATAAGTAAACAGGGAATATTTGAGGTAAAAAGGAAATTCTGTAGATGTTGAAGTTGGGGAAAATATGTCATGAGCATCTGGCAACACTGGACGCCGCCCCTGGCCATGGTATAAATAGAGGGGTGACGTCACTACCAGGTCTCTCCCGTTTGGACACCATAGTGGAAGGTAAGCAGTGTGTGTATGTCCTTCTTAACTAACCACGTGTTATAATTAATTAGTAGTTTATTTAGTACTGTCAATATTGTAATGGTTGTGAGTATTCTTCTTAGTTGATAATTATGTCCTCCTTAACTTACCACGTGTTATAATTAATTAGTACTGTCAATTTTGTAATGGTTGTGACTTGTGAGTATTCTTCTTAGTTGATAATTATGTCCTCCTTAACTAACCACGTGTTATAATTACTACTGTCAATTTTGTAATGGTTGTGAGTATTCTTCTTGGTTGATAATTATGTCCTCCTTAACTACGTGTTATAGTTAGTAATGTCAATTTTGTTGTGGTTTAAGTATTATGAATTTATTACATTTATTGGTTATGTCTTCAACTAACCCCATGTTATAGAGTAAATTCCACAGTGGTATTTATTTGTTAGTTAGCTTCCCAACTAACCACACTTGTAATAAGGCTTCATTTTTTTCCCAAAAGTCGAGTATCCACATTCACAAAATTTATCCAATAATGATCATCACTGCATAGTTTACTCACCAATTTCATTAAATAACTCCCCCATCTGTCTTGTACACGGCTAACATTCTTTAGTTTGCATGCTTACAATATAATATAGGAAATTTAATGCCATAGAAGAAAATAGTCTTAGAATGGTCTAAATAAGTGGGTAATGAAGGTAGAAAAACGTACGCAATAACGGTAATTCATTCAATATTTACCTGGATTTTTAGCCCAGTTTTTGGCAACACCCAAATTCTAACACCATTGTGAAATATTGATAAATATTACGGTTGCTTGCATTTTCTATTTTCCACACTTCTGGGTAATTGAAATCGTTAGTTTCTTTAATCCTTTTTAAATTTTGGAGACATTTTGTGCAAATTCGTAAAAGACATGTATTTTATTTGTATGCCTTTACTTTGGAAAAGGAGTGCAGTGTTGCCAGATACAGGGGTATTTCCATGGTTTAGGCTAATTTTTAAAGTCTACACTGGGAAATCGGTACTTAGAATGTTCAAGAGTAAACGGGGAATGTCTACCAGATAAAATATAATTGTATGACCATTTCCAAAAACAAACATTGAATTTGATTTGTTGGCAAGCTGGGATGTTCTGAAGTTTAATGAGAGGGTTATTTTCGCCAAGGAGACCTGTTAACTGTTCGTTCCTCGGCTACAGAAATTAGTTTTATATTAGAATTGAAAGATCTAACCAAGGATACATTTGTACAAGATTATTCCACTGGTTACTGATAAAGGTAACCTCATGTAATGTACAGTAGTTAGCTGGCGCAGATAATCACAATATTAGCCATTATTATTGACACTTTGGTATTTATTGAAAGAATTACCGTTTTGTAGCAGTGTTGCCAGATCCGGCTAGGTCCCAGTATTTTGCCCCAGTCATTTCCTGTACTTTACCACGGTTATTTCCCGGTAGTCTGCTGTGGTCTAGGTTAGGTAAGGTCAGGCTAATTTCAAATTCCCCCTTTTGAATATGACCAATCTTGGAAATGGGGCATTTGTGGAGGAAATGCCATTGAAGAAAATAGTCTTAGAATGGTCTAAATACGTGGGTAATGAAGGTAGAAAAACCGTACACAATAACGGCAATTCTTTCAATATTTACCGTAGTTTGCTGGTGCCGATAATCACAATATTAGCCATTAATATAGACACAAACATGATTACTTCTAACATTATTATTATTACCCTCTACTTCTTGGTACAAACAAGTTTAATCAACTTATAGCATCATTAATATTGGTACAAATATGGATACTGATAGCATTATTATTCTAGGTATTTATTGAAAGAATCCAGTATTCGTAACTGTAATCTATTGCTAATCGATTATTTTCGTTAAAGTAATCGCGACTACTAAAATCTGGTGGTATCGCACATCACTGTATATCCTTATAACACAGGCACAGTAAATCACACAAGGTTATAGTAATTACAGAAACCTGGGAGCAAAATTTGTTGAATGTAAAATGAAATAACTGAATATTATTATTATTATTTATGATTATTATTAGTATTATTTAGGAATATTATTACCCTCTAGTTCTTGGCACAATCTGTTAAATTTTAGCGGATTGTGAATGCTAAAATGAGGAAGAATAAATCTGGGGTCCCTTCGATTCCTCGCTTTTCCATGGGCAAGGATCCCAATACCTTCCAGGACAAATATTTTATTTATAGTACAGTTTCCACATAACTTTTGAATTAGTGCAGTATGCAAGAATATTGGTGTTGGTGTGTTACAGATAGGATTACAGTAAAGTGAATTACCCCCTTAATTAATACAGCTTTTGTATCAGACTTTATTTCAATGTAACTCTTATTTTTCAGATGTGTTTATTAAGGTTTGAGATGAAGAGGATGATGATGATTCCTGGACACAACAGTAATGGTGAGTTGACATTTTTCTCACTTCCTGTTAAAATTTATAAATGCAGTAAGAAATTTTGTGTTGTAGTACCTCAATAAGATGATTAAATTTAGTACATAATAGTGGTGGGCATAATCGAGTATTTGTAAAAGATTACTTAGATTAACATCTGAAAAAATATTGTAGTCTAATATTATTTTTTCAATAATCGAATCCCTGAAATGATTACTATCTATGATTTAATTTTCATGTTTAGTCATCGGAAAATGTTTATGAGGGAAATAAATGGAGCTTGGGTAACATGTATTGCTATCCACTATATGCCTATTCATATAAGGAAGCTTTGGACTTGATATTTTGAAAAACTATCTTTATCTCTGAATCCAATATTCGTAACTGTAATCTATTGCTAATCGATTATTTTCGTTAAAAGTAATCGTGACTGGCACATCACTGTATATCCTTATAAGACAGGCACAGTAAATCACACAAGGTTATAGTAATTACAGAAACCTGGGAGCAAAATTTGTTGAATGTAAAATGTAATTACTGTATGATTATTATTATTATTATTTTTTATTATTAGTATTATTTATGATTATTAGTGTTATTTAGGATTGTTAGTGTTATTTAGGATTGTTAGTGTTATTTAGGATTGTTAGTGTTATTTAGGATTGTTAGTATTATTTAGGATTATTGTTAGGATTATTATTAGTATTATTTAGGATTATTATTAGTATTATTTGAATATTATTACCCTCTAGTTCTTGGCACAATCTGTTAAATTCTAGCGGATTGTGAATGCTAAAATGAGGAAGAATAAATCTGGGGTCCCTTCGATTCCTCGCCTTTCCATGGGCAAGGATCCCAATACCTTCCAGGACAAATATTTTATTTATAGTACAATTTCCACATAACTTGTGTATTAGGACAGCATGCAAGAATATTGGTGTTGGTGTGTTACAGATAGGATTACAGTATTGCCTTATTTTCCACTAATGTTATAAGTATGTATTTCACTGTTTGTAATGAATTTGTGTGTGTAATGTACTCAAGATAGTTTACTGTACACATTCATTACAAACAGTACAATACTTACTTATAACAACAGTACAAAACTATGCATTACTTTACTATAGGCAAAATAATAACAGATATTGTACCGGTACCACACCACAGATATTCTTGTATACAGACCTAAGTACCAAATGTATAACTATTTCCTTAAGGGGATATATAGCACATTGTTTTGGGTGGTAAATCTGAAGCAAATGATTCCTCCTAAACTATTCCAGGCAACAGAACACCATTATTTTTTGTTCATGTGGTCCTGTTTACTGGCATACTTTTGGAGGAATCAAGGCACTCCAATGTTACAATAGTGAATTACCCCCTTAATTAATACAGCTTTTGTATCAGACTTTATTTCAATGTAACTATATTTTTCAGATGTGTTTATTAAGGTTTGAGATGATGAGGAGGAGGAGGATAATGATGATGATTCCTGGTCACTACAGTAATGGTGAGTTGACATTTTTCTCGCTTCATGTTAAAAGTTTAAACACAGTAAGCAATCTTGTGCAGTAGTACCTCAGTAAGATGGTTAAAGGTACATACTGTATATCCTTTTAACACGGGCTTAGTAAATCACATAAGTCTATAGTAATAACAGCAGCCTGGGAATAAAATTTGTTGAATGTAAAATGAAATTACTTTATGATTATTATTATTAGTATTATTTATTATTATTATTTAGGATTATTATTAGTGTTATTTATGATTATTATTACCCTCTAGTTCTTGGCACAATCTGTTAAATTCTAGCGGATTGTGAATGCTAAAATGAGGAAGAATAAATCTGGGGTCCCTTCGATTCCTCGCTTTTCCATGGGCAAGGATCCCAATACCTTCCAGGACAAATATTTTATTTATAGTACAATTTCCACATAACTTGTGTATTAGGGCAGTATGCAAGAATATTGGCGTTGGTGTGTTACAGATAGAATTACAGTAATGCCTTATTTTGCACGGTTTGTAATGAATATGTGTGTGTGTATTTGTATATAGCACATTGTTTTGGGTTGTAAATCTGAAGGAAATGATGCCTCCCTAACTATTCCAGGCAACAGAACACCATTATTTTTGTTCATGTGGTCCTGTTTACTGGCATACTTTTGGAGGAATCAAGATGCTCCAGTCTATCAAAAGTATTACTATCCCCTTAATACATAGTTTGTAGTACATAACTTTATTTCGATATTACTGTTTTTCAGATGTGTTGATAAAGGAGTGATGGAGATGATATTCCCATTCCTGTACACTAGAATCATGGTGAGTTTAGATCATTTTCTCCCTGTTGGAAAAGTGATTAATACATTAGACCCTCGATATAAGATGGTTAAATTTAACACTCCTAACACTGGTTCTGTAAATAACTTGGTGTGTATGGTAATGAATAACAGAAGCTTGGGAAAACATTTGGTGATCTTTGATGAATAACCGGAGTGTAAAATGAAGTGGTGGTGGTGGTGGATACAAATATTTATTCACCTTTTATCCAGGGTCTACTGTATCATAAACAAACTTCTCTCATACATAATGAAGACACGAGGGAAAAGTCTTTTGTTGGTGAATTGGAAGGTCTCGGATTCCTCTAAACTATGCCATGAAACAGATCCCCTATTAGTACCATTGAAGGAGTCTGTTTTCTGGTATAGTTAGGAGGAATCTGTAGCCTTTCAATTTACCGCCAAAAGAATCCATCTCGTGTTATTAAAGTGCACCCAGTACTGACGTGGTGGCCTAATACAGCCACTGGGGTATCAGAAGGGTGCTATAATATATCATCCAGGCTATCTCAAGGTCTCTTTTACATAAGGTGATGCTAGGAGCTCTGGAAACATTCATAAAAAGAATTCTAGGTACAGTAGTGGACAAAAATATTCAGAATAGTTAGTCTATAGTTTCTCAACATAACTGAGGTGTTGGGTCATGATTAAAATTATGCTGTGCAGTTATTTATATAAGGACGTTTCATTTTACAGGTGGACTTTGGGTTAAACATGGAAATGTATTGGTATTTATCTTCATGTTGAAGACTCCAGAGTTGCAAACGTAAGTGAATAATTATTTCATATGTGTAATCTACCGGTATATCAATATCTATTTAATACCAACAGGTGTTTGCATTACACCATGTAACATTGAAGTAAATAACATTGTAATATAAGTAAATGATGATAATTTTATCACATGCTAGACCTGATACTGTTGATGTGAAAATAACTTAGTACTGAGGTATATAGTTATAAATCTTAAGTAATAATACCAAGGGCATATATTATTAACCATCATATGATACAACAGATGACGCCTGGAGAAGGAACATGTGGGAGTGTCTTGACTGGATGACTGACTGTGGAGATGAACCTTGGGGTCACTTGGGGGAAATTTGGTAGGTATAAATTTTGTATTGGAAGTACAGTCACCTGGTTAGAATGAGGCTTTTATGGAAATGGTGTTTGTTTTTATAAAGGTTATTTTTCAAATAAATATTGGTATAAATAATTTCCTGTATAATTCATTGTAATTTTAACTTGTAAGGTGGATGCCAGTGTTTTCTTAGGGCATGGGAGTGTAAGTACACATTTAGACTCTCAAATAAGCTCTGGCAGATAAATGCCTTTTCAGCAACTGTCAGGGTCTTATCTTCTGATCAGTTACAGAACCTGGCTACAATGTATTAAATAGGTCATTTGGTTTTCAAGTGACTTAGAAAAGTACTATCTTCAGAATATGGTGTATAATCCAGTGAAATATTGAACAAAATTATAATTTTTTCTGATTGTAAAGTCAAATATTGACTTTCAAGGATATTTGATGTTTGGTTATGATTATAATGGAGCTGTGGTTATGATCTTAAGTATGAACATTGCATTTTTCAGATTCACTTCCAAGATAAACATAGAAATGTGTTTTACTGTTAATCTTCCTGTCAAGTTGAAGACTCCAGAATTGCAGCAAATGTAAGTGAATATATCATCTGTGTACAAGCCATATCAATAACTGTATTTAACACAACAGGTGTTGGCTTTACATCATGTAATGTTGAAATATATAAGATTATAATTAAATGATGATATATCACATGCTAGACACTGATAATATTGATGTGAAAATAACTTAGTACTGAGGTATGTGGTTATTATATCAAGTAATATCACCAAGAGAATATATTATTAACTATCATATGATACAACAGATGATGCCTGGAGAAGGAACATGTTGGAGTGTCTTGACTGGATGACTGACTGTGGAGATGAACCTTGGGTCACTTGGGGGAAATTTGGTAGGTACCAACTTTATATTATTGAAGTACAGTAAACTTGGTAAGCCCAGTCCACACGATTGGACAGAGCATGGCGATCACTCCCTGCTGAGCTTATTTCTTGCATTTTTAGCAGTGTTACCAGCAGTCCCTGATAGGCTACATACCATTATGCCTCCCACCCACCTATCAGATATGTATTGGATTTGGTAACAATGTTTGCCCAATCGTGTGGACGCCCCGGGCCTTGGAATGTATTGATTTGGGTAGTGTGTGTGTGTGTTTTTTATAAAGGCTAATTTGTAATAAGGATGTAAATAAGTAGCTATAGGTTAGTTAACATGATGTATATGCCAGAGTTGTATTGGGCATGGGAGTATAAGTACACTTTTAACTCTCAAATCTACTCTGGCAGAGAAATGCCTGTTTAATCGCTGACGAGGCCTTATCCTCTAATCAGTTTCATATCACGGCTACAATGTACTAAATTAGGGAGACATTTGTGGTGTTAACAATGTGTTCTTGGTGTTACATTATATAAATGATTAATCCATCATTTCACGTATATGTTCCACACTGATTTTCTTCATTTATTAACATACGGTAATGTATACTTTCAGATACTTGAAGGACTGTTGCAGTGTGCATTTTGCCGGGAAGTTGAAGTTGGTTCAGTTTGAAATGGATGTAAGTACCGTAATATACTTTGCGAGATAATTATACTGTACCTTGTAAGGTTGGAATACATTAATATAATATGATTGAAACATGCTAGATCTAGTGTCTGTTTTTAATAAAGGTTAGTATTAAGTGAATATGAATGTAAATAAGTTTATATTGTATGTTATATGCCAGAGTTGTATTGGGCATGGGAGTACAAGTACACTTTTAACTCTCAAATCTCCTCTGGTAGAGAAATGCCTGTTTAATCGCTGACGAGGCCTTATCCTCTAATCAGTTTCATATCACGGCTACAATGTGTTAAATTAAGGATAGACATTTGTGGTGAGTTAACAAAGTATTATTGGAGGGTTATATTAACAAGATATATAACAATGGTTCCATGTATATGAACCACACTGAAAATTGTTATTATACACTAATTGTTGGTTTATCAATAATATATATATAAAAGGTGTATTATTGTAGTGTTATGTTACTACAGTATATATATAATTGTTCCCTGTATGTTACACACTGATAATTTTCATCATTAATAGAATAGTGTTGGGTTATCAAGAGTTTTCAATGTTATGTAAAGGGAATATTTAATTAAATCGTTTGATACAACAGATGGCACCTGGAAAAGGAACATGTGGGAGTGACTTGCCTGGATGACTGACTGACTGGTGATGAACATTGGTCAACCCGGGTGAAATTTGGTATGTTTGTATTGACGGCACCATCTATCCCAGCCAGCCAATCAGCAGCCTCTATTCCCAGCCAGTGATGACATCGTTGGGGTTTCCAGTAAGTCGTATATAGAAGCAAATATTGTTCCATCTATATTGCATACTAATTGTCAATGTCGATGGGAAATAAATATATATGAAAACAAAAAGGTTTGAGTCATTTTCTGGTTTTGTAAGTTAAGGAATTTATATTTAATACCTTTGACTGAAAGTTGCAACGGAGGCTAATTTTATACCCACATTCAAAATTGCCAACTTAACGTGTATGATGCTAGATTTGGTGTTTATAGTGGTCTAAATTTTGATTTGGCGTTTGTTTCATTAGTATTTGGTACCATTACCATTATTTGCCTTGTTACTCCAGTGTGACTAAGAAAAGTCCCTTCCACACGAGAGGCAAATATGACTGCGGGCACGGGCCACTGAGTGGAATTCTCATTTTTTCCACTGTTATCAGATGAGTAGGTAAGTGAAAACGGGACAGAAATAGTACAACACGTGACATGCATCAGAGACATGGACGTGTAGTAGGGCTCATCAGTCCAGAAAAGGTACAGTGGAAAGGAGTTATTTGTGAGGAGCATGTGGAGTTACTAGGTGGGATGGAGAACGTAATGAGTGAGAAGGCATTTTTGTATAGAGGGGCGTAATACATTGAGGTGGTTTGGACATGTAGAGAGAATGCTAGGTGAGTTTGTTAAAAGGTGTATGAAAGTGAAGTTATGGCACCTGGTGTGAGAGGCAGACCTCCGGTTATGTAAAGGAGAGAAACGTGAGGGGCAGAGTAGGGTTTGACTAAGGAGGGAGTGTTGAATGGAAAATTGGAGACACTGCGATGGCCACCCCCTTGGGGGGAGTTCCTGGAAGGAATGAGGCATCTTGGATTGCCAGATCAAATGGTCCCCGGCAGCCATTGGTCACTTGTGCCCACCACCCACCCACAAGGTTGGTAACTGTCTGCCCAGTCTTTTGCCTCGTGTGGAAGGGGCTTTAGTACAATAAAAAAAATAATGGTAAAAATCAGCAGCTTTCATCAGCCTTATGTTAAATGCAGCCCATTTTTAGCACTTCTGGAGTTGTTGAAAATTCAAGTTGGCAATTCTGTGCACATTTCTGATGTAAACAAACGACTATTAGTCTGCTGCAGTGTTTTCATAGTTCTTATTACAAGAAGAAACGGTACTGTCATTACAACTGGAGTCATCTATTTTGGCTTATGATAAGTAACTTACCAGGTAGGGCCCTACTTAGCTCACAGCAGCAACGGCTAGGAGCAAGCAGAAGCCCAAGTCAAGGCTAGGGTACTCCAGCCAGGTGTTCAATCATAATGGCATTGGGTATAAAATGTAGTGGCTGGGAAGATGTACCCCCATATGGGAAAACAACTACTGACGGTCAATAGGAATAATAGGACATTAGTATGTGGATGCAAAAGGTAAATAAGAGAAGTGATGAAATTTGCAAGCAAGCATTCAGTTTTCAGCAATACTCATAGTCCCAATTCTGCGTGTAGTAGTAGTTTAAAACGTCTTAGGTTTGGTGCATTTACAGTGCCCTGTGAGAGTGAGTTCCACCGTTTAATCAACCTACAGGAATAGAATCTATTCCTGATCTCAGTGCTGGAATATTGAACCCTGGGATGTGCTTCGGTAGCCCAGGCATATAGGGCCATGCAGCCCCTCCTTTATTTTAATTTGTTTTTTCACTGTGACCAGAGTGTACCAGGGGTCTGTGGGGCAGGAGGCCATTCTGCCCCGGGAGAACATCAACAACAACAACAACAATAGATGGCCAAACTAGGACAAGAGTCCTACTAATGTCTCAACGCAGCAGTTCGAATCCGTCTGGAGATACATACTGGTGAAGTTATATCCAGATTCTGTGGATTGTAGGATTTGTTTTATATATATATATGCCTATTACTGTACTTAATACAAAATACATAATTAATTTGTTTTTAACATAGGTCAAATTTAGCTTACCATCATCTAGTGTATTGACGACATTGTGCTTCAGTTTGGCCATATAATTGATTTTTAATAATCTTTAACTTAGAAGATGCACACATCATTCAGGTACATTTGCCTTGCTTCTACATAGTCACACTTGACTTTGACAGATATTTGTTGTTAATCTAACAAATATATCAACAGGAGATGGAATGCCATATTTAATATTTGATAAAAATGTTTACAGTAATACTAAGAAATATAATGTTGATTAATTTTGTCCATATTTTCTAAAAAAAAGTTTGATTTATTTAACCCACAATTATATACTTAACAGCTGTTATATAAGTATGTCTTTTGAGTCATGCACAATATTAACAATTTATTATAGGAAATAAAGTTCTTTATACTGTACTTGATGTTTTGCAAGACCCTATATACCTTATTGTATTTATACTGTAGGTGATATTTTGTCACAAATATAATTTTATAATGCTATGAGGGTCTGGGCCCTTCTCTGTCTGAACTCTGCGAATTCCCTACATTCTCTGTCACACTACTTAAGAGTTTTCTGTTTGAAACTGATTTATTGGCCAGCATTTAACTTCATACAGCTCAGATATATTCCCTATCACCCATAGATTTCATACACTGCTAGAGTGACATAAGTTCCAATAGGGCCTGCTGATGCTAATCTTAATACTGTATACAAGAAAGAGAATAATATTATGTAATGTTATCATGAGCCAAGTTTGCCCAATAATTCGGCTACCTACTTAGTGTACAGTATTCATTTGATTGTGGCAAAAGGACAGTGGCCTAAATAGTCAAGGTTAATCAATTTAAAAATGTTACAGTAATGGTTATTTTGTACATAATTATAGTACAGGCACAATTATCTCCTCCTTAAGAATTGAAATAATGGTCAATCTCTACTTCTGGTCAAAGTTTAGGGGAAATTAAAATATGCCTCATTATAGGGTGACACTAGAGAGAACCTCTAGTTTCCTCATTTCTTCAATAAGTTATGCTTCTTTAACAGAGGCGAAATAAGGTTCCCTCTTAGCCAGAGGCAGTAATAGAAGAGGAAGAAGAGGTGGCTATATTCTAAAAAAAAATTGTAGGAACATATCCATATTTAGAAAATAAGGCCAGCAATTGTGACACTGTTTGCTAAGCAAACCATGGACTGAAATGATTAATAGAGGTAAGCTATGCACTATCTCCCTTCATATACATTTTTTTCTCGGTTAAAATTAGATAAATGTTTAAGCAGTTCATGGTGAAAGCCTTGGTGAAGGGAAACACTGTTTTAGCTCTTGCTTCAGCAATAGAACGTATGGGAATTGATTTACCCAAAGATGTAGTGTTCTGTAAAATATCTGTGTACTTCAGAATGAAACATCTAAACAAAATAATTGACAAAGGGAAGAAGGAAGAAAATCTTGTAGATATATGAATAGGAAAATGACAAGCTAAATAAAGTTATGCAGTAACATAGCTGGGTAAAATGGGAGATGTAAAAGAATGTGTGAAAAGTATTTTTCATAGCCAAGTAATTTTGTAAATTATACCGTAATTAGATATGCACTGTATATACAACAAAGTTTGTATTGATATCTTCTATTAGAATATGAGAGGGTTAAGATATGTAAGCTTGTCTAGAATACCGGTAACATATATTAAGTCATATACAGCAATGACGTGATGGAGGGAGACATATATTAAGTAAGAACTTGGTATGTTACAAGTACGAATGATAATTGAATGCTTAATGTAGTGAAACGTGTATTAGGCGAGGGAAAATAATGAGTTAGATTGTCACTACAGATTCTGGCGATACGGAGCAGTGGTCATCATGCCCTCCTCATACAGCCACCACTTATTTATGACATTTATTCCTACTCGGGATATTTCATGTGCTGTTTTCGGTATCAATCGCTTGCAAATCATATCGAGTTTGGTATTTCATACATAAATATTGATAGAGTAAACGAAATGCGAAATTGGAAAATACATTATTGTCGGAGCATATTTCCCATAAGAAAATACAAAGGAGGAGACGTGTTATCATATCGAAGGTGGTGAGTTTTGTGTACTGTGGTGCGGTGTGACCACACAGCTATACACATAATAGAGCGCACCCCCCCCCCCCCTCCCTGGAGCGTCGCCACCGGAAGTGGGTTGGCGGCCATGATAAGTTGCCCTTCCCCTCAACCCGCCAGCCTGTCAGCTTATGCCAGGGTAAGATATTATTTAATTTATTCGGTCTTTTATTGATGATATGGTATATTAACTACATTATAGTGACTCAAAATATATGAATAAGTATTTCTTTAACCGATATATCAGTGAATGGCTGATTAAATATAAATACATTTCGGTTAAATGGTGAAATGAGTTAGATAAACAAAACTATCGTTGGCTCTCATCCACAGTCACCTTCTTATAATATATATATACAACGTACTTAATCTCTATCATGATAAGTATTTTATGTTCACATTGTTCAGTATGTATGTATGTATGTATGTCACACTAGAGTAATATGTGTGTATATATGCATGTCACACTAGAATGTGTGTATGTATTTCTATCCACAGTTATTGACATTTCCCTGATTTGTAAAGCATTGTATCTTGTTATCTAATTATGCAGGTTTTGTTAAATCAATTAACAAAGCTAAGATAATGTCCATAGGGAAAATTATGCAAAGAAATTAAACTTAAACTGGTTTATTAAACAAGACAAATATATATAACTGTAATCTGTCTCCCTCTCCCTCCACTTACCTTACATACATATATACATATTACTCTCGTGTGACATACATACATACATATTACTCTAGTGTGACATACATACATATTACTCTAGTGTGACATACATACATACATACATATTACTCTAGTGACATACATACATACATATTACTCTAGTGTGACATACATACATACATACATATTACTCTAGTGTGACATACATACATATTATTCTAGTGTGACATACATACATATATACTACTATAGTGTGACATAGGTACATACATACATACATATTACTCTAGTGTACTCTAGCAGATTGAAAAAGAATATGTGTGCGCCATTATTTGAAATTTACACTTTTTTTTTGTTTACATAAATGTTCGCTTTATATCTTAGGCAGCCTACATAACTAACTTTTATAATATTAAATAAATATAAATAAGTCTCCATACAACAACAACAACAATGAAGTGCCGTTGGAAAGGAGAACAACAAACATCCAGTGTTACCAGGTGCAGGGAAATAACTCCGTTTTAACCCTTACACTGCCGCCGACAGCATATGCTGTTCGCTACAGAGCACTCCCCAGTGCCACCGACAGCATATGCTGTTTTCACTTATAATAATTGTTTAAAAGTGGGAATGGTTGGTTTAGGTACTTGGTCGTTACTGACAACTCACCATGGTTTGGCACCAAACACAAAACTCAGCCAGGACAGTTGTTGGAGTATAATATGAGACATTAGGTGGTAAATTTATATTCATTGGAGCCTACTAGCCAGTATTCTGGCAGCTCGTTTTGGTTTATAACCGACCGGCGGCCGTGGTTTTTGTTATTTCGTCGTAATGCGTCAATAAATTATATGATTGGAACTTTTTATATTAGTATTTACCATTTATTATTTATATGGTGTACAGTAGGCTATATTTAAATGTTTGAAAAAATTGTGTTATTGAACTATTAGGCCCAGAGGACACACGGACGCTTTGTAGTGGACATACAAGGACCACACACACGTCCTTTGACTATTCACCACTGAAGAGGCCAAACTGTATGGTAATAAATCATTTGTCTACCATTGTGACTTTTCTTCACCTTCACGTTCCCACTACAGTGGTGTTACTGTGTGACAAGTGTGTGTTGATCCTTGTGTAACCATTACAAAGAACCTGTGTGTCTCGGGCCTTATTATTTACCCAGCCACCCAGAGACAGTTATAAGGACAAAATAATAATTACTGTATAGATTTGTACAGTAAAGCATGTATTGTAAATTGTACAACAATGAAATTTATTTTATTATTCGTGTTAAGTAAGTAATGGATATTTGTACAAGGCTTCTATAATGGTTTATAGGGCCTAATAGGCTACGTATTTTTAGTTTTTGTCATAGTTCCTCACTAGCCTGTGGTACGTGATATTTTTTTTCATTCTTCCTCTAAGAATAACAATTGATAAGTCTTTAGTTATATTCCTAAATAGATGTAATATTTTACTGTTTCCATTAGGCTACTACAAATACTTCCCGTTTGCCATATATATACACCTCTTTATAACACAAATATATTTTCCTATGAGTGACATAAGCTCCTATGGGCCTCATGCTAGTCCTATTTATAATAATAATAACTTTCTGTTTGCCAAGTTCATCTCAGCTTGCCGAGCAGATAATAAGTTTCTGCTGTTTGACAACTTACCAAAACATATGTTTGCTTGGAAATTCTACTTTCATTATCTTTTCTGATCTATCTCGCCTCTATTATTATTATTATTATTATTATTATTATTATGTGTGCAGTGGTTATCACTGCCATGCTTTCTGAGTTACAAGTATTTAGTGGGAACATAACTATTAGGCTATAGTCAGTATAGTGGGAGGGAGGTTGAGGTGGCAAAGGCATTCCAAGTATTGAATAAATTAGTCATTACTTAGTTTTAGTAGTTCTAGGACAAGAACATATATTCATATACACATATGAGCGAAAAGAAAATAGGCAAAATGTATGTATTGCTGATAACAAAATAATAATTATACTGTAAGCCATTTACGAGTGGCAATACTGCTGCATCTCTCTGCGGGCTGCGAGCAAGGGAGGCCAGTGTTGCCAGGTGCAGGGAACATTCTCTGTTTTATAAAATTTTGAAGTTCACAGGGAAATTATATAAAGATTGTTCAAGGGTATACAGGGAAATTTCTACCAGTCGAAAATAATTTCAAAAAGACCGTCAATTTTCATGAGTAATCAGGGAATAATTGAGGCAAAAAGGTAAATTCTAAAGTTGATGGTAGGGAAATTTCGTCAAGCCAACCTGAGCTGGTATCACTGTGGGAGAGGGTGAGGGCCGGAGGGAGTAGGCCTCTACAGGAGTTCGTCAATTCCCGCCCAAAATTTGAATTTCACCTGATGAAAATCTTATTCCCACACAGTTATAGCAAATAAACTCTTGCATTCTAATACAGACACAACAGACTATTTTTTCAATATACTCAGGTAACAATTCCTTAATATTTTATAATCCGGTATATACCAGTTTGCAAATGCAAACAATACGGCAGCGTAAGGGTTAATTAAGGAATTTTGAAGTCCATACAGGAAAATTATATAAAGATTGTTCTCGAGTAAACGGGGAAATTTCTAGCAGACAAAATAACAAAAAAAGACCGTCAATTATCAAGAGTAAACAGAAAATTATAAAGGTAAAGTTAGGGAAATTTTGTCAAGCACATCTGGCAACACTGCTTGAAAAATCTTGACGTAAATAGAAGTTGACGTGGAACTTATTATTATTTTATTAATTTGTCTCTTTTTTTTATCTGTTTACAAGACAACGAACGACAGCCTCTTTATTCATTAACATCTCACTATTGAAGGTGAGAACTATAAATTAAAAGTAAAATAAAGACTTGTTATGTATTTATATTAGATAAAAGTAAAATAAAGACTTGTTATGTATTTATATTACAGATAAAAGTAAAATAAAGACTTGTTATGTATTTATATTACGGATAAAAACAATAAAAGTAAAATAAAGACTTGTCATGATCTTATATTACGATTAAAAACAATAAAAGTAAAATAAAGACTTGTCATGATCTTATATTACGGATAAAAGTAAAATAAAGACTTGTTATGATCTTATATTACTGATAAAAACAATAAAAGTAAAATAAAGACTTGTCATGATCTTATATTACGGATAAAAACAATAAAAGTAAAATAAAGATTTGTTATGGTCTTATATTACGGATAAAAACAATAAAAGTAAAATAAAGACATATTCTTATATTACGAAAAAAACTGTAAATATTGAAAGAATTACCGTTATTGCGTACGGTTTTTCTACCTTCATTACCCACTTATTTAGACCATTCTAAGACTATTTTCTTCTATGGCATTTCCTCCACAAATGCCCCATTTCCAAGATAGGGCATATTCAAATGGGGCATTTTGAAATTAGCCTGACCTTACCTGACCTGACCTAGACCGCATCAGACTACTGGGACCTAACCTGGGCAGACTACCGGGACCTAACCTGGGCAAACTACCGGGACCTAACCTGGGCAAACTACCGGGACCTAACCTGGGCAAACTACTGGGACCTAACCTGGGCAAACTACCGGGACCTAACCTAACCTAACCTAGACCACAGCAGACTACTGGGACCTAACCTGGGCAGACTACCGGGAAATAACCGTGGTTAAGTACAGGAAATGACCGGGGCAAAATACTGTACCTATCCGGATCTGGCAACACTGCTACAAAACTGTAATTCTTTCAATAAATACCATGGTGTTCTGTTGCTTGGAATAGTTTTGAGCAATCAATCAATGCAATAATCACACACCATCTCCATTTCAGACCACACAATCAACCAACCAACCAACCAACCAACCAATCAATCAACCAACCAACCAATCAATCCATCAATCCAATAATCACACATCTCCATTTCAGACAACACAATCAATCAACCAACCAACCAACCAATAAGTCAACCAATCAATCAATCAATCAATCAATCCATGCAATAATCACACCTCATCTCCATTTCAGACCACACAATCAACCAACCAACCAATCAATCAATCAATCAACCAACCAACCAATCAACCAACCAACCAACCAACCAACCAATCAGTCAATCAATCAATCAATCAATCAATCAACCAACCAACCAACCAACCAATCAACCAACCAACCAACCAACCAATCAGTCAACTAACCAACCAACCAACCAACCAATCAATCAATCAATCCATGCAATAATCACACATCATCTCCATTTCAGAACACACACACACACACACACACACAATGTTTCGGACTCAATATTGTGTTTGTCGTTGTTTCTTCACTCACAATTACTTCATAAAGGAGTTTGATCTTCACGTCAACTTCAGCGACAGAACACAATTGATAAAGGAATATTCTGAGGTAAACATTCTATTATTATTATTATTATTATTTAAGTAGTTAGAGGTAAACATTCTATTATTATTATTATTATTATTTAAGTAGTAAGAGGTAAACATTCTATTATTATTTATTTTTATTTAAGTATGTAGTAAGAGGTAAACATTCTATTATTATTATTATTTAAGTAGTTAGAGGTAAACATTCTATTATTATTATTATTTAAGTATGTAGTAAGAGGTAAACCATCTATTATTATTTATTTTTATTTAAGTACGGTAGTAAGAGGTAAACATTCTATTATTATTATTATTATTTAAGTAGTAAAAGGTAAACAATGTATTATTATTATTTAAGTAGTCAGAGGTAAACCATCTATTATTATTGTTTATATTTAAGTATGTAGTAAGAGGTAAACATTCTATTATTATTATTATTATTATTTAAGTAGTAAGAGGTAAACATTCTATTATTATTATTATTTAAGTAGTTAAGAGGTAAACCATCTATTATTATTATTATTTAAGTAGTAAGAGGTAAACAATCTATTATTATTTACTTAAGTTGTAAGAGGTAAACAATGTATTATTATTATTTAAGTAGTAAGAGGTAAACCATCTAAACCCCCTCCAAGCCTGTCCCCCTATTCCCGCACCCCCTTAAACCCCCCCAAGCCTGTCCCCCTATTCCCGCACCCCCCTAAACCCCCTTCAAGCCTGTCCCCCTATTCCCGCACCCCCTTAAACCCCCCCCAAGCCTGTCCCCCTATTCCCACACCCCCCTAAACCCCCTCCAAGCCTGTCCCCCTATTCCGGCACCCCCTTAAACCCCTCCAAGCCTGTCCCCCTATTCCCGCACCCCCCTAAACCCCCTCCAAGCCTGTCCCCCTATTCCCGCACCCCCTTAAACCCCCTCCAAGCCTGTCCCCCTATTCCCGCACCCCCTTAAGGATATAGATAGATAGATAGTATATTTTTGGTAAAGTGGATTGCCAGGAAACAACAAATTTTTTCATTTTATATTGAGGGCCTAATGTACAGCCGTAATCAAATATCCACTGACACATTCCTTCCACCGTGCAAATAAATCAATATCATATCAAAATATAATCATACAACACCACCACCTTATGTCAACTCAACAACCCCCTCAATTATTATTATTATGAGGTGCTGCAAAATCATACACGTGTTGTACTTTATTACCAAGATATTTACTACGATGGAAGGAAAGTGTTGGTGGATATTATTATTATTATTATTATTATTATTATTATTATTATTATTATTATTATTATTATTATTATTATTATTATGAGGTGCTGTAAAATGATACACGTGTTGTTCTTTATTACCAAGATATTTACTACGATGGAAGGAAAGTGTAGGTGGATATTATTATTATTATTATTATGAGGTGGTGCAAAATCATACACGTGTTGTTCTTTGTTAACAAGATATTTACTATGATGGAAAGAAAGTGTCGGTGGATATTATTATTATTATTATTATTATTATTATTATTATTATTATTATTATTATTATTATGAGGTGCTGCAAAATCATACACGTGTTGTACTTTATTACCAAGATATTTACTACGATGGAAGGAAAATGTTGGTGGATATTTGATTGTGGCTGTACAGTGTTATTTGGTGTGTAATGCTCAATATAAACACACATACACACACACACACACTCACACACATATTGTTGTTATTATCAGGTACACACACACACATTCAAACACACACACTCACATATTGTTCTTGTCATCAGGTACACACACACTCACACACACATATTGTTCTTGTCATCAGGTATATACACACACACACACACACACACACACACACACACACACATATTGTTCTTGTCATCAGGTACACACACACACATTCACACACACACACACACACACTCACACACACACACACACACACATATTGTTCTTGTCATCAGGTACACACACACACTCACACACACACATATTGTTCTTGTCATCAGGTATACACACACACACACACACACACACACACACACACACACACACACACACACACACACACACACACACACACACACACACACACTCACACACACACACATATTGTTCTTGTCATCAGGTACACACACACACACTCACACACATATTATTGTTACCATCATCAGGTGTTGACGTCTCGTGGGTGCGGTGATCCGGAGCAACTCATTCCTCAGGTACGGTTATTGGCACTTTGTTAAGGGGGTGCGGGAGTAGGGGGACAGGCTTGGGGGGGGGGGTTTAGGGGGGTGCAGGAAGAGGGGGACAGGCTTGGGGGGGGGGGGGTAGAAAGCCTGTCCCATATTCCCACACACCCCTAACTCCCTCCCCCCCCCCCCAAGCTTGTCCCCCTACTCCTGCACCCCCCAAACCCCCCCCCCCACCATGCCTGTCTTCCTATTCCTGCACCCCCTAACCCCCCCCCCCCCCCCAAGCCTGTCCCCCTACTCCCGCACCCCCTTAAAGACCCTGTGATCGTGTATGAAAATTGGAGGCTTCTGATTCCTCCTGACTATGCCACCATGAAACAAACTCCTTCCATATAGGTGTCTGTGTGTGTGTGTGTTTCGTGGCAATATTTGAAGGACTTATTTATCTCCAATTTTCTGACTACATCACACACAGAATCATTTAAAAATTATATTCCTTATTATAATTATTCTCTATACATTGATGAGTGTAGTATGAATGACTTGCTGTGCTGTGTAGTATTTAAATTCTGTGTTTGTTATGGTGGTGTTGTTTTAATTTCATAGCTAATCTTTTGTGCTGATGACAGGTGTGTTTAATGGGTCTTAGTAAAATGTTATATTCTTTATTCATAGATGAGTACAGTGTGGGTGACTTACTGTGTGTGTGGCATTTACATCATCCTATTCTTCAGTATATGTAAAATACTTTGAACTTTGAATTATATACAGTACAGTACTTTTATGTAATACCAACCTCATTATTTTTATCCAAGAGAATGATTAATAATACCAACCTCATTATTTTTATACAAGAGAATGTTTAATAATACCAACCTCATTATTTTCATCCAAGAGAATGTTTAATAATACCAACCTCATTATTTTCATCCAAGAGAAAGTTTAATAATACCAACTTCATTATTTTTATACAAGAGAAAGTTTAATAATACCAACTTCATTATTTTCATCCAAGAGAATGTTTAATAATACCAACCTCATTATTTTAGTCCAAGAGAACGTTTAATAATACCAACCTCATTATTTTAGTCCAAGAGAAAGTTTAATAATACCAACCTCATTATTTTAGTCCAAGAGAAAGTTTAATAATACCAACCTCATTATTTTAGTCCAAGAGAAAGTTTAATAATAACAACCTCATTATTTTAGTCCAAGAGAATGTTTAATAATAACAACCTCATTATTTTAGTCCAAGAGAATGTTTAATAATACCAACCTCATTATTTTCATACAAGAGAATGTTTAATAATACCAACCTCATTATTTTCATCCAAGAGAAAGTTTAATAATACCAACCTCATTATTTTAGTCTAAGAGAAAGTTTAATAATAACAACCTCATTATTTTTATACAAGAGAATGTTTAATAATAACAACCTCATTATTTTTATACAAGAGAATGTTTAATAATACCAACCTCATTATTTTAGTCCAAGAGAATGTTTAATAATAACAACCTCATTATTTTCTCTCTCTGTCTTCCTGCCTTCCTCCAGTTAGAACAAGAGTATAAACGTCGTCGTAACCTCCATGATGAGAGCTGGGAGAGACGTCAGTTGTTGGCACGAGAATATAAACCACTACACCCTCACCTCTACACACTACAGGTACGGCTCTCTGTGTGTGTGTGTGTGTGTGTGTGATGAGAAAGGGTGGGGTGGGTAGGTAGGTAGGGTTGGCATAATTGTGTGTTGAGAAAAGGTGGGGTGGGTAGGTAGGTAGGGTTTGTGTGTGTGTGTGTGTGTTAAGAAAGGTAGGGTGGGTAGGTAGGTAAGTAGGTAGGGTTGGCATAATTGTGTGTGTGTGTGTGTGTGTTAAGAAAGGGTAGGGTAGGTAGGTAATGTGTGTGTGTGTATGTGTGTTAAGAAAGGGTAGGGTGGGTAGGTGGGTGGGTAGGGTGTGTGTGTGTGTGTGTGTATGTGTTAAGAAAGGGTGAGGTAGGTAGGTAGGTAGGGTGTGTGTGTGTGTGTGTGTGTGTGTTAACAAAGAAAGGGTGGGGTAGGTAGGTAGGTAGGGTTTGTGTGTGTGTGTGTGTGTTAAGAAAGGGTAGGGTAGGTAGGTAAGGTGTGTGTGTGTGTTAAGAAAGGGTGGGGTGGGGTAGGTAAGGTGTGTGTGTGTGTATGTGTTAACAAAGGGTGGGGTGGGTAGGTAGGTAAGTAGGGTGTGTGTGTGTGTTAAGAAAGGGTAGGGTGGGTAGGTAAGGTGTGTGTGTGTGTGTGTGCGTGTGTGTGTGTGTGTGTGTGTTGCATACCAGTTACATTACGATAATTGATATATTTATTTCGCCATTGGATATCAAAAGTGCTTCCTTCTCACACACAACACAAAACACACACACACACAAACACACACATCCACATAACACAACCACTCACACACAACACAACCACTCACACACAACACAAAACACACACTCACACACAACACAAAACACACACACACATCACACACACAACAAATAAACAAACACACTCACACACACAACACAAAACAAATAAACACACACACACAACAAAACAAAACAAATAAACAAACACACTCACACACACAACACAAAACAAATAAACACACACACACAACACAAAACAAATAAACACACACACACAACACACACACACACAACACAAAACAAATAAACAAACACACTCACACACACAACACAAAACAAATAAACACACACACAACACAAAACAAATAAACAAACACTCACACACACACAACAAAACAAATAAACAAACACACACACACACACACACACAACAAAACAAAATAAAACACAAACACACAGGCATCATTTTTAGACCCCAAATTCGTGGAGCTGACCCAAGTGGTGGCGAAGGAATTAGGACAGACCGGCGAAGGACTAACAAAACACCTCAAAGATCACCACCAACGCATCTACTCCTTCCCGGTCTTCACGCCCCAGTTCTGTCACGCCCTGGTGGAGGAACTGGCGAACTACGAGCAGTCGCCGCTACCCAAGGCGCGCCCCAACACCATGAACGCCTATGGGGTGGGTAGGCCGCTCGGATATAATGTGTCGACGCACTACCGTTGTATAATTGTATCGTGGTGTTAGATAGTCGTAGGTGATTTTTTTTTTTTTTTTTTTTTAGCCTGTGTTAAAAGTGGAGGGTATAGTTTTTTTGGCATTTTTTGGAGATAATGATTCCTCCAAACTACACATATCGACACACTGCCGTTGTATAATTATCGTGGTGTTAGACAGTCGTAGGTGATTTTTTTTTTTTTTTTTTTTTTTTTTTTTATAGCCTGTGTTAAAAGGAGAGGGTATAGTTTTTTTGGGCATTTTTTGGAGATAATGATTCCTCCAAACTACATATTTCAAGCAACAACATTGTATAATTATCATGATGTTATAGTGTAGTAGGTGATTTTTTTTTTATTTAGCCTGTGTTAAAAGGGGAGGGTATAGTTTTTTTGGGCATTTTTTGGAGATAATGATTCCTCCAAACTACTTCAAGCAACACATTATCATATCGTAGGTGATTTATTTATTTAGCCTGTATTAAAAGGGGAGGGTATAGTTTTTTTTGGCATTTTTTGGAGATAATGATTCCTCCAAACTACACATATCGACACACTACCGTTGTATAATTATCGTGGTGTTAGACAGTCGTAGATGATTTTTTTTTTTTTTTTTAGCCTGTGTTAAAAGGGAAGGGTATAGTTTTTTTTGGGCATTTTTTGGAGATAATGATTCCTCCAAACTACATATTTCAAGCAACAGGCCTGGTATCATTAATTATCTTTGTTAATCTGGTCCTGTTCCCTGGCATACTTTGGAGGAATCGTAGTACTCCAATGCACCAAAAGTATACTCTCACCTTAAAAGGATATTATTATTTATTATTATTATGTGATAAACTTAACAATCTTATATCAAGAATCTACTATACCTATTTTGTTTGTTTTTTCTCACCCACCACATAGATTTTAAAAACTTTGAGCCTGTGATAAAAGGATATTATTATTATTTATTATTATGTGATAAACTTAACAATCTTATATCAAGAATATACTGTACCTATTTTTTTTTTCTGACCCATCACATAGATTAAACTTTGAGCCTATGATAAAAGGATATTATTATTATTATTATTATTATTATTATTATGTGATAAACTTAATAATCTTATATCAAGGCTTTACTATACCTATATATTTTTTTTCTCACCTACCATACAGATAAAACTTTGAGCCTGTGATAAAAGGATATTATTATTATTTATTATTATGTGATAAACTTAATATTCTCCAATGTTTTTTTTTTCTCACTCGCCACACAGATCAAACTGGACGAACTCGGGTTTGACGAGTTTGTGACCCGTCTGAGAAGTGATTACCTGACCCCCCTGACCCGTCT